>JAULJZ010000024.1:6067444-6079453 GCA_032270985.1 Heliamphora pulchella
GGTAGCTATCAAAAAAATCAATGATGTTTTTGAACATGTTTCTGATGCTACTCGCATTCTTAGAGAAATCAAGCTCCTGCGACTGCTTCGACATCCGGATATTGTAGAGATAAAGCATATAATGCTTCCTCCATCCCGGAGAGAATTTAAAGATATTTATGTGGTTTTTGAGTTGATGGAATCTGACCTTCACCAAGTAATCAAGGCAAATGATGATCTCACTCCCGAACATTATCAGTTTTTCCTATACCAGCTTCTTCGGGCTCTAAAGTATATACATACAGGTTGAACTTTTTTCTATATTGAAAATTTGCATTATGCCGTTGGGCATGCATATGCTTGATGAAACTTATTACACTTCCTTGATTCTTGCAGCAAATATTTTCCATCGAGACTTAAAGCCAAAAAATATCCTAGCTAATGCAGATTGCAAATTGAAGATTTGTGATTTTGGGCTTGCTCGTGTATCATTTAGCGATACACCATCAGCTATTTTTTGGACTGTATGAGTCTTTTCTCACGCATAAAAATTGTTTAAGTTTAGTGTTATTATGGGAGTATTTAGTATTTCAAAATTGAGTTACATCAGTTTGATTCTTCAATGTGTTGTTAAAATCCTCACCATCACTTACTTTACCCAAATTTGACTACTAACATATTGTTTTGTTCAAATTTACTTTAAGGATTATGTGGCAACTCGATGGTATCGTGCTCCTGAACTTTGTGGTTCCTTTTTCTCCAAAGTAAGTACGTCTCATATCTGTGCAAGTGCATGCATATGCCTGTCACCTGAAAGTTTACCATTGTTTACTCTTATTCTTCTTCTTTGTGAGCCAATTTTGCTTTCCTATTTTGGAAGTTGAATCCTAGTTCAATGATTGTATTCTTGTTTTTCATAGTCTGCTGGGATGCTTTAATCTCTGTATGGACTCTTTTTTATTTTTATGTTTTTAGGCACAATATTCCAAAATGTGTGAAGAAATAAGGTGGAATTTGGAAGAAGATACTAATACCGTGTGGAATACAATGACGGAATACATTAAAAGAATATTGAAAGAAATTCTTGGAGAGTCGAAAGGAAAATGTCCTATATCTAAGAAAATTTGGTAGTGGAATGACAAGGTTTAAACCATGGTAAAGGTAAAAATGGAATATTTTAGAAGGCGGTAAAAGAAGAGAAATGAGAACAATTTTAGGAATTATAAACAAACTTGTAAAGGCATTGAAAACCATCAGAGATGCTGAATTGAACGCTTATGATTTTTTTTATACTAGATTAGATAGTAAAAAGAGAGAAAAGAACATCTCTTGCTAAGTGGAGAGAAAGGAGAACAAAAGACCTTGCTCAAGTTAAATGCATAAAAAACGAGGATTTAAGAGTGTTAGTGAATGATGAAGAGATTAAAAAAAGATGAAAAATCTATTTTGAGAAATTATTAAACGAAAAACATGTAAAAAGATTAGGAGGAGATCTGAATCATCTGATTACTCGGATGAAATTAAAGAATATAAATTTTATCGCAGAATAAGAAAGATTGAAGTAGAAACTACAATGAAGAGAATGAAATTACGTAAGGCATTACACGATTGGCTAATGTCATGTAGATTCACATTTTTGTTGTTATAACTATTCCAGGAGGGTTGAATATAACCTTTTTTTTTATTTGATCTCAGTTTACTTTCCAGTCCAGTTGCTTGTCTTTAGACCTTTGTTTGAGCCACACTCGGAGCAACTCCTGGTTGTTTGTAGATAGAATCATAATTCCATACTAAAAGAGAGTTAGGAAGATTTACGAGTCGTTTTGATGTTTTCACTCTTCATGGTATAGATGAAACAGTGAAATGGAAGTCTTTAATAATTGTCAAAAAAATCTTAAATTTACGCAAAATCTTGAAATGCTAATATCTGAGGCTTGTGAAGAATTCCTGAACATTCAATAGTTCTCAAAATTATTATAATTTGTCACACTAGCAATTCTTTTTCAAGTTTATCTTGCTTTGCCCATGTCAGAGAGGTATTATTATTATTTTTTATGATAGTGGAAGTGCAAGGATAATGGTTTTAAGGTTAGAGAGAAAGAAGAGAATGAAAAGAGAAGAAGAGAAAGAGAAGTACCTCTAAGAATTTATATTAAGAGAAAAGAAGAATAAATTACAAGAATCTTAGTTGCAGGATCCTCTTATTGGGGTGACGAATCCACTTTCGAGCTTCATTCTCACACTCTAAAGTAAGAATCTTGTAAGAATTTGTTCCCATCTAAAAAGAATCTTGCTCCCAACTTAGATGAAACTTTTTAAACATATAAATCTCAAAGAAATAAAAGAAAAGTTACGAAATAAAAGAAGATCTATAGAATTAAGATTATGGAATAAAATTAACTCAAATTTATGTTTGTACTTTATATTTACATAATATTTACTTGTATATACAAAAAAATAATTTATACTTAACACTAATCTATAATATTTATTTATATTTTAACATATATTACAACTGAGTAAAAAAATATTTCTTAGAATATATAATTATATAAATGCTCCCAACTTTTGATTCTTTTATATGTCCTCGCTCCTCTGGCCCAATTTTGCTCTCGCCCTCGCGCCTGCCCCCACTTCTGTTTCTGCTTCCGCTTCGTGCAATTAGACAAGAATACCCTTTTATGCAAAAATAGAAAAAACAAAATAAATAAATTTAACTACTCTAACACTTCCCATTAAGTTAGAGTATAGAGATTAAATGTGCCTATATTGGAAGGAAACTGTTGAAAATATTAACGAGGTAAAGGTTTCAAAAAAATATCGCCTAACTAAATTGTCGAACAGACGTAGACAATGTCAATTTGCTTTAACAAATTACGAATAAAGTGATAATCAACCTCTATATGCTTAGATCGTTCATGGAAGAATGGATTATTATCAATGGAAATAACGGTTTGATTATCACAAAACATTTGTATCGAAGACACGAATGCCGAAGTCCATACGAAGAGAGCGAACCCATAACAACTCAGATGCAGTATCAACCATAACACAATACTCGGTTTCAACACTAGAACCGGTAACAACCTATTTTTCACTATGCTAAGTAACAAGATTACCTCTAATAAAGGTGCAATAGCTAAAGATAGGCCGTTGATCAGAGCGATTGCCAACTCAATTCGCATCACTGAGACTAACCACAGATAAAGAACTAAAAGATTGATAGAGCAGACCTTAACCGTGTCCACTCTTTAAATTTCACACAATCCGACAAACATCATCAAAGTGAGACTGGCGAGTAGTATGCATAAACTGATTAACCACACTAACAACATAGGTAATATTAGGACGAGTAATTGTAAGATAAATTAATTTTTCAACAAGAGAGCAATAACAACCAACATTAGAAAAGAGATTTTCAAAATCAGCGTCAGGCTTAACAGTTGAATCTATAGGAGTCTCAACGGGTCGATCACCAAGAAGGCTAGTTTCAGATAAAAGGTTAATAACATATATGTTATTTCGCTGAGAGAGGAAAATGCTCTGACAATGGCGAGTAATCATAATTCTAAGAAAATAACGAAGGCCGCCCAAGTCCTTGGTGTTAGGCGTGTGGAGCCTGATTATTTGAGGTGGTTGGGCCCAACCATGATCCGACCCGTGAGGCATTATGGTTTAAAATGATTTTTTTAGGCTTAACCCATGGAGCAGAGGCTAGAACCGTTAGGCCCGAGCCGGAGTGCTCATGACAAGCCTTGCGGGGGTTTGGAGGTAGAGGCTGAGAAAATTTTTTTCAACTCGTTTTGGCTTCTGACCCGTTCGTGGATCTTTATATTCATTTTTTCTGTTAGAATGTTCAATTCCCGTACTCTATTGTCTTCTCTCATAGTGAAAATTGTCGTAATTCCGTTCCGTGGACGTAACTTTAGTTTTCGGTGAATCGCGTTAATTGTATCTTCTATGTGTGATTGTATTGTTTTTTCTCGTTATTATTTTTCGTTTCTGCCATAATACTTGGCGTCAAAAGTCAAAGTGCTGCTTTAAGGCAACAATACTAGAAAAGTTATTGCCTGAAATAATGATATCATCAACATATACGAACAATATAAGGTCCAACTAAAGGAGTGACTGAAAAAACAGAAAGATCCACAAAGGAATGCTGAAAGTCATAGGCATAATAGAGCTAAAGCAATCAAACTAAGCATAATGCAACCGTTTTAGATCATGTAGAGTCTTACGCAGATGACAGACAAGATTCTCACTACCGGAGATAACAAAACCAAAGAGTTTAGTCCATATACACCTACTCCTGAAGATTACCATGATGAAAGACGTTCTTGATATCAAGTTGATAAAATGGCTAAGAATTGATAAAATGGTTAAAAATGACTAACTGCCACAAATAGAAGGATCTGAATAGAATTAGGACAAGCCACATGTTAAAATAATTAGCACTCATTTAGTATACCTTTTAGTCACTAAGCGAAGCTCCTACATCTGATTCTTATCAAGAGCACTCGTTTCATCATCCATAGCGTGTTTCTATCTAGACAAAGATATAACCTGCTTATAACAAGAAGGAAGAGAAACAGTGGACATGGCATAAGTAAAGTAATGAGAGTAATGAAAGCAATGAGAGGCATGATCATAGGACACATATTGAGCAATAGAGTGTTGAATACAAGCACGTTTATCTCGCCGCAAAGCATTGGGAAGGTCATTGATTGAAGGAGGGACCACAGATGAGGAAGATGATTCGTTTGAGCCACAAGAACATTGATACACCTGTAATGGAGTGGATGATACCTGCACAGGAATAGTGAGTGGCACTGGAAACATAGAAGTGGTCAACTCCCCCTCACTGCAGCAGATGAGGTCGGAGGACAATTCTTGACCAGCAGAAGGGAGAAGGAAGTCGACACAAAAAACGCGACATTAGAATTCAAAACTAACAAAGTATTGATGATACTATGGGTGATAAAAATGATATCTTTTTTGAGTACGAGAGTACCAAAGAAAAATATGTTGGAAGATGAGGTTTTTGATTTGGTGGGATCAAACTTAGGAGGAGGAGGAGGAGGAGGAAAGTTAGAGACAAGAGAGGTGGATGGAAAACTTCTTTGTATTGAACTTGTATCTCAAATTTGATCATCCACACCTTGTTGAATGATTGAAAGTGCACTTTGATCTCTCACTTTAACCTCCCTGTGTTGCTTTAGACTAGCTTCTTCTTGTAACTCATCATGACCTTTCTCTACAGACATCCCACACATCTTGTTCACCAAGATATGTCTTCATTTGCATGCTCCATCGACCATAATTATCTTTGGCAAGTGGAGGAAATGGAAATCCTTGAGGTGCCATCTTTTTCACCACTAACCTAATGCCTTGGTACCACTTTGTTGGAAGATGAGGTTTTTGATTTGGTGGTATCAAACTTAGGAGGAGGAGGAGGAAGGTTAGAGATAAGAAAAGGTGGATGAAAGGCTTGTTTGAATTGAACTTGTATCTCAAATTTGGTTTATACAAAATGACTTGACACCATCTCCCTTTACACTAATCCATGGATTATTCTAGAGATTCATTTATTATATCTTCCAACTACTTTCTACCATCTACCACCTAACCTCATAAATTGGATGTTTCTACACAGATATTTTGGAACACTTTTAAAGAATATTCTAGAGTATAGACTCTCTAGATACAAGACTTTTAAATACTTGGGCTTAGACATTTTTTATTTGGGCTTAGTGTATGGATTAGCCCAAAATTAAGTTTACAATCCAACAAAACACACTTATGAGCCCAAGGAGATAACATATCAAGACCAAGATCAAAAACATGAACAATGGCAACACAACCAAATGCCCGAGAAATGAGAGAAAAGGGTGAGGAACCGGGGTATAATAAGGAAAATGATAGCTCATGGTTTTACACCACAGAGGCCATGAAGCCATTCTTTTAAAACATACTCTTCTGGATTTTTGATCACGTTACCCTCTAGTTATTGAGTGCAGATATTTAGTATTTTGCTGATGTCTGAGTCCTCTACTTCCACATCTTGCTTTGTCTGTGAGTATGATTATAAAGTTTATTGTTGTTTCTTGGTTGTATTAGTTCAACGTAATTTTACCTCCCATTTCCCATGAATTTCAGGTATATCTTATTACTACCAGAATTTTTCATAGACCTTATGTTGCACAGAAGAGCAGCATATAAGATTAGAGGTTCTGTCCAATGAGAATATTTACTCTTAACCATGGAGGAAGGGGATATTGTATCGTTAGTGGATGAGATGTTTTGTTACTCAGAAGTTTCGTCGACCACTATCTGAGAGTGCAATGTTTACTTTCTAAAATATTTTAATGGGAGTTGTACTGGGGAATTAATGTTGCAATGGCTTGGAGAAAGGATGCAAGTGATAAGTTGGTTTCCTATTTTTCCACTTCAAGTTATGACCTATTAACTTCTCCTACAGTTGGCCTTTATCAAAGAGAGTATGCCCTGTGGTTGCCACTTTAGGTGAATCCTCCACATCAGAAATCTTAAGGCTAGACCAGGAGGAGTAGGGTATCATGGTCGTCTAAGGCCATGTGAATGGCCATGTGAATGACTTCAAAGAGAGTATGCCCTGTGGTTGCCACTTCAGGTGAATCCTCCACATCAGAAATCTTGAGACTTGGTGAATTATTATGTCTCGGTTTTAGACTTAGCTAAATAGAGCTTTCCAGAATAAAGTAGGGTATCATGGTCGTCTAAGGCCATGTGAATGGCCATCTTATCTCTTGTGTCCATCTTGACAAACAAACATATTGATTTTCGTGGAGAAAACCAAAGGAACATGTCCTGTTTTTTTTGACTGAAATTTCAACAGAACCATCAGCACGCCATTTGTAGATCCTGTTTCTTCTTTTGTTGTTGTACCTACTTTGAGTTTGCAAATTTGCTTAATTTGGTATCAGAGTCATGCCAACCAACACAGATTTTATTGAGAGGGTACACCAAAGAATACAAGTGAAGCACAACACAAGCTAGGATGAACCCACAACCTCTCACCCAACCATCTTATTTGGCAACTCTTTCTCTCTCAAAAAACAAAGATACTAAACTTCTGGTTGAACTATAACCTTCTCAACCACAACCAAACCCCTTAGCTTCTTTCCTAGTGAAGTCTTTTTACTTCCCTGAATTTTTCTCAAGTGTAAAGGACATTTTTGAAGTTTGGAGTCCTTAATCCCTTCAGATGCTGCATCTCTCTGATAGATGGTGGTGAGGGACAATAAACAAGTCTTTGACCATGTATTATCTTGGATGAAGACATAGTGAAGATTTATTATTTATTTAGTTAGGAGTTTCAATTTATTTAGGAAGTTGAGTTTTTAGGACTTTGTTTGTTATTTTATTTTGATTTCCTTGTAAGATCATGTTTGTTTGTTTTTCCTATAATTTAGCCTTGTGTAATTTTCTAAGGCAGACTATATTTTGAGTAATTGAAAAATTGATATTGGTATAGGGATTGCTTCCGTGTGTTGTTCCCTATTCTCTTCTCAGTCTTGTTCCCATTCTAGTCTCCTTCTTTACCCTATCTTCTTTGGTGCTGCATCATTTTCCTATTGGAAATAAGTCACATGTTCTGAGTGAAGATTGAAGAAGCTGGGGACAAGGCAGACTGTGTTCATTCATCTTAGGATAAAGGGGGTTTAACGGACTCTCGTTTTCTCCATTTCTGGGACATGTTGTCTAGTTCCTGGAATGTTTATCATTGAATAAGTGTTCTTGACCACTATTTGATTCAATTATGAGGCTGTATTCTGTTTGCTTTCAATCCCCTGCTTATACGTGGGTTTTGCCTTTCCAAGTTAAAGAAGGTTGCAGTCAAATCAACTATTTTAGAGTCAGAGTTAGAACTTTAAAGTTTAAAGTGGCATTACGTGGTAATTCTTATGCATTAATATGGTCCATAAAAATCGTGTCATTGATTACCTAATTCTTGGTTTGCCTTTTATCTTTGGATATGCAAATAGGTTGAGATAGTATTATGTCCCTGCATTTGTGTCTTACCATTACCCAAGATGCAGTTTTGTTTTGTGCTTCCAGTAGTTGACAATATAAATTATTAGGGTTGATCAATTCTTTCTTGAATTTGTGGATATAGATCTGTAAAATATTCTCCTAATGGTTTATCTGGAACTTCATGTGGTTCCAGTACACCCCCGCTATTGATATCTGGAGCATAGGATGTATATTTGCAGAAATGCTTATTGGAAAACCATTATTTCCTGGGAAAAATGTCGTGCACCAATTGGATCTCATAACTGATCTGCTCGGCACTCCTGCTGCTGAATCCATTGCAAGGGTCTGTTATCTTATTCAATAATTTGTTTTGACACTAATTTAACTTTTCACATTGTTTAAGCACCAAATTTCAGCATGCTATGCTTGTTATAGTTCCCTACATTTGATTGTTTATAAATCTGCAGATTCGGAATGATAAGGCTAGAAGATATATGAGTAGCATGAAGAATAAGTCACGAGTTCCTTTCTCGCAAATATTCCCAAATGCAGATCCCTTGGCTCTTCGTTTACTTGAGCGTTTGCTTGCATTTGATCCCAGAGATCGTCCATCTGCTGAAGAGATAAGATTCCTTAGAGCCAATTATAAAACATTGCAATCTCCTTGATTTTGGGGCAATCTCTCGGGCCTTAATTTTAAATATTTGTTCTGAGACTGGTGGTTCTTTCCTCTTTACAGGCCTTGGCTGATCCATACTTCAGCAGTTTGGCAAATGTGGAACATGAACCATCTATGCGACCCATTTCAAAATTTGAATTTGAATTTGAAAGGAGGAAACTTACAAAAAATGATGTAAGAGAGCTAATTTATAGGGAGGTATGGATATAGTGAGCAATCCTTCTTGCTTTTTGCATTATTATTCCTTCGTCAGCCATAGCTTATGGTTTCTCATCATTTGAACCAAACAGATTCTGGAGTATCATCCGCAGATGCTGCAGGAATACCTTGATGGTGTAGATCGAACCAGCTTCATGTATCCAAGGTCTGGAATGATGTTATTGTTCTTTGTATCATTTGTATTCCATTTGACTCTGGAATGTAGTCAGAATTTTTTTATCTGAGACTCTGTGCTATCCATTTCACCCATATACATATCTGTTTCACTTATATGCTTGGTAAATTTTCATTTGCAGCTACTTTCTTATGCCAAATATAGCCAGGTTACATTTTCTTGATCTCTTATGAGAGAAAATCTCATGCTTGTAGTGCCTCTTTATTTCTGCTAGGGTTTGTAACAGGCACTATGCGTCTGCAATTTTTAATTTATTGTAAAAAAATGTTACATTAAAAAAAATTTCAAAGAGAAAGGAAAAGAGAGAAAAAGTTAAGATTTTGAAAAAAAAAAAACTGAAGTGGTTACAATGCAAGTAGAAACCAAATCAGTTGTGGAAATATGAGTAGCGGATTTCAATCTGTGCTCCCAGAATTTGAAAATAAAATGAGCTGTAAAAGAAACTTTGACGGGCATTTTGAGTAAAAAAAAGTCACATTTGGATAATACCAAGTCGGTGCTCTTCCTTAGTGGTTATAGTATAGATTGGAAGCCTGACATTTTAGGATTTGTAAAAAATGATATTGTGATTCCCACACTTCTATTGCCTTCAATAATGATAAGTGAAATGATACGTTCCACTGAATTTTCAAATAGTTATTTCTCCTAAGTTACATTACTGTGTCAACGTCATGAAGTTAAATGCAAGGAATAGCCAGTTCTTTCACTTGACAATTAAGTGTTCTAAAGAGTTTTGCACCTGACCCCGGGTTTATTTCTCTTCAATGACCGTTTATACATGCATATCTACTTGTGCGTGTATTTCCTCTTTGCCTTGTGTGCAATGGATTGTGATGGAATAAACTTTGAAGTCAATGTCATTTCAGTGGAATTGATCAATTTAAGCAACAGTTTGCCCATCTCGAGGAGGACTATGGTAAAGGGGAAAGAAGCACTCCTCTCCGAAGGCAATATGCCTCTTTGCCAAGGTAAAGTGTTGCACAAAATTTGTCAGAATTCTTCTAATGTTATCAATTTATTATACTAAATACTTCCATCTTTCCACAGGGAGCGGGTCTGTGCACACAAAAGTGAAGCTTCTGAACAAAACAACGAGCTTGAAGAGGGCGCTGCAGCTGCTATTGCTCATACATCCCTTCGAAGCCCCACAAGATCACTGGGGAAGTATGAACCCAAAACTGCCGACAAGGACATAGTAGCTACGGAAAATGGCCCTAGAAAACAAAACTGCAGTGGCTGTGGCTCGTTAAAAAGTTCTAGCATTAGTGCTTCCAAGTGTGCCAGCATAGGAGGAAGACGTTTTGAGGTATAGTAGTTCTACATTTGGTAGCTATTCAAATCTGTTATAGACACAAAAAGGTAAACCGTAGATCAACCACCTTAAACAAGATATTAACGTTAAGAACATGATTTACGCAAAAATAGAAAAATAATATAGCTTCTTAATTACCAATAAGACCTCAGACCTGGGTTTCTGTTAGCTTTGTAGTTTATTTCGATGTACTTGAGACTTTTCGTAGCTATTGGGTGATTTAGAAAATCAAATCATAATATGATTAGACACGCCATATCTGAAATCACAACAGAATACGATTAGACACTTAAGATCCTATACTGTTCTTCAAATTTGTTCATCATAGTGCAAGTCTCTAGGAAAAGAAATTGGGTTTTGCTTGAAAGGAACTACAGTTTCTTCAAATTTGTTCATCATAGTGTTATGTTTGAGAATGGGGATTTAGGTTAGCTTGAATGAAATTTCAGTCCATAAACTTTGAGCTATTTCTTATCTGCATATGTAATTTACGACAGGAAACAATTTCAGAGCAAAATGGAAGGGTGTCAAGTGGATAGTCATGGACGCGTGCGCCTGTAACTCTTCCCTTCTTTACGGGTGGCTGCCGCCTTTTATTGGCGAAATTATATATTTGATATAAACATTGTTGTACTAATTATCAGCTTCATCGCTTACATTTTTGTATTGGTAGATCTGTTTCTACTATTATGATTTGTGAGTTTGTTTGGAGTCCCTGGATATGTCAAACTGGTAGTGCTTTTATACAACAGTTCAAGTAGCTGATGCAAGGGGTTATTTTTTAGGGTTAATTACACATATCCCTGAATTATTATTTAGTATCACTTTACTCCCTCAATTTCAAAATTACTTTACGCTGATCAACTTCAAAATATTACTTTACGCTGATCAACTTCAAAATAGTACACTTTCACCCTTCGAAGAGGGGAATTTTGTATGTTTCTTTTTTATATAATTGAGGGACTTGAATGCAAAGTTTTGAAGTTGAGGAGTAAAGTGATACGTAATGATAGTTGAGGAGGTGCTTGTTTAATTAGTCCTATTTTTTAGAACATGTGTACTGTTTAAGAGGCTCGATTCTTGAATCTATAGTATGATTAAACCCGTTCACTATGTATAGGGGTGTAATTTGGGCTCGGCCCGGCCCGGCTCGGCCCCAACGGGTTCTCGTCAAATTTTCGGGCCGGGCCGGGCTTTTTGGTCAGGAGGTCGGCCCAGGCTCTAGGTGCTACGGGCTTGGGCTACAGGCTCGGGCTTGAATCTTATATAATATAATAATATAAACTTAAAAACTTTTTTTCAAAATTATTATATTATAAAAGTTTATTATATTATAAAAATAAGTTTATATAAAAATAAGTTTATATAAGTTTATTATATAAAAATAAGTTTATTATTATATAAGTTTATAATAAATTTATATAAGTTTATAAAAATAAATTTATTATAAGTTTATATAAAAATAAGTTTATAAGTTTATTATTATATGTTTCTATAAAAATAAGTTTATTATAATTTTATAAAAATAAGTTTTTAAAAATAAGTTTATATAAAAATAAGTTTATTATTATAAGTTTATATAAAAATAAGTTTATTATAAGTTTATTAAAAACTTATATAATATACTTATTT
>JAULJZ010000024.1:6079553-6095825 GCA_032270985.1 Heliamphora pulchella
TAGAAATGTTGATTTATTGCAGATAATTGGAGAAAGGTGCGATTGATGCTTGAGTTGTTCGGTCATGGCTGGCAAAATCGAAAAACCTTTTAGATTTGGCTTCCAGGTATTTCATTTGGTTTCATGCAATTTCGCGGATCTTTACTGAGATTAGTAAATGGTGAATGATCTGCATTTTGGTAACTGTCACACACACACACACACATATACACATCTATGTTTTATCGATGATTTACGTCATTTTTGTTGTTTTGAGAAGTGTTCCTGCGATGTCTTGTAGTCGATTTCTGTTCTGGAAGGCTAATTGAGTAGAAATGTTGATCTGTTACAGACAATTGGAGAAAGGTGCGATTGATGCTTGAGTTGTTTGGTCATGGCTGGCAAAATCGAAGAACCTTTTAGACTTAGCTTTCAGGTATTTCATTTGATTTCATGCAATTTTCCGGATCTTTACAGAGATTACGAAATGGTGAATGATCTGCATTTTTGGTAACTGTAGTCACTCACTACTCTCTCTCTCTCTCTCTCTCTCTCTCTCTAAAATTGAGAAAAAAAAAAACATTGCTGCAACCAAACTAAGCACCTGCCTTTAAACAAAACACCTGCGGTAATTGCAAAGAAAAGAAGTCAAATTATTGTATATATCCATTTGTCAAGATGATGTACCTGTTTTATTCTTTTTTTTTGTTGTTGTTGTTGTAATTTTGAAAATGATATATACATGTGGAGGTGAATATATTGATGTGTCAATATTGGGATGTGAGATATGATTTTACTTTGATCTTGGTTCCTGCCTGTCTTGTACAATTCATTTCGCCTTCCGTGCAATGATTTTTTTTCCCCACCCCGCTCAGCATAAGGAATTTTTTTTTGGATGAAAGAATAAAAAGAAGCATCCAGTCACAGATCATAACAGGGAATACCGTTTAGAAGACAAGCCATATGCCAGAGATCTAAGAATCACGAAAACTTTTACGAAAGAGTCGGCTTATGTTGGACATTCATGACACTTTTCGATCACTTCTAAATGCGTAAACATGTGTTAACTAAAAATTAAATTTATAATATTACGCTTTGGCAATGCTTTACGGAGACCACAATAACACATCTTGAATTTTCCAAAGAGCATTGTGTGATGAATTTGTTGTATTTTTTGAGGCAATTTTTGCACACTAAATATGTTTTGAAACATTTATAAGATAAAATATTGGAATTTTTAATTTAATTAGTGATATGTTGTATATTTTTTAATTAGAATTGAATAAATTATTCATATCTTTGATACATAATGAATATTTAAAAATATATATTTTTCACATGTCCCACTCCCAGGCCTATCAATTATCATGTTCTATACTTTTTAGAAATTGTTGTGTTGGTGTATCCGAAGTTATGCTAGTTAGCAAGAGATGCCTAAGGGAAGAGATGCCTAAGGGAGAACTAAGTTTTGGATCCATATTACAACAACAATTATACATGGCTAACAAGTAGTTGTAACTAGTAACAGGACGTTTTTGGCATTGAGTAGTGAGTTATTTTGTTTATTTAACCTTCTTGGATTATCCTGACCAGCATACTATTTGTTCTGTTCCCCCCACTGTTATGGATCTCAACTCATGTTTTCGCATAACTTACATTTACTGTTATTTTTGTATTTAGCTTTGGAATTTAAAGATGCATCTTAACCTGCTTATCCTTCGCCATCAGAACATTTTATTTTTTGTATTTATTTTTAATAATATATGAACAGATAATCGACAGTAGCTTATGAGACTGAGAAGAACAAAGATATAAATTTTTCTGCAATGGCATTATTGAGCATAAATATGTCCTGTACATGATTCACATGACCTCAGTTGGACCAACAAATTTAGAATCAACCATGTCGGGAGTATCATGAAAATTGAGTTTGAGTAACATTTTATATTAGGAAAATAATTGATTCATCACATTTCTGATTTTTTTTTTGGTAACTGCTAATGGTCTAGATACCATTCCCCATAATTCCATAGCATACTTTTTGTTAAAAGTTATGAATATGATAACCATGATTAAATTAGGCCAGATTTTAAAAGTGCCGTCTATTTATTTATTTAAAAACTATAATGTGTCAGTTGACTCGACAAAGGCACGGATAGTAGACTGCTCTTTCTGATTTTCTACTCCATTTTTGCATAAGTGCACATGAGGCCAACTAATAGATTAAAGTATTAAACTTGTCTTTTCTTCCATTATAGCCTATTGGTTGTGCTGTAATTTCCTTTTTAACAATCATTTAACTAACAATGAGCAGGCAGATACTTTACACTCTGGATCAATCTCATTTGGAAGGTTTGAAGCCGAATCCTTATCTTGGGAAAGGAGGTCAGCCTTCTCGCACAACAAGTACCTTGAAGAGGTGGAGAAATACTCGAAACCAGGTTCAGTTACCGAGAAGAAGGCTTATTTTGAAGCTCACTTCAGAAGGAAGGCCCTTACGAGCCAAAGTTCATCTGATTGCCAAAGTGGTATAGATTACCAAGCTAGTGAAAATGACACCTCAGAGAACATGGGGTACAACGGGGAATTTGAACACAACAATGAGGGTAGCCCTTCTGTACAATTTGAGAAGAGTTCTGTTGGCTCAGAATATGATGGAGACAGTGAAGTCATGAAATGTGATAGAGAAGACATGGGAACTTCACATGCTGAACCTGTGTTTGAATCTGCTCTCAGCGATACCAGTGTTGTACAAATTGATTGTGAACATTTCAACCCCAAAGAAGCACATCAATTTGAAACTGAAAGCTTACCTGTTATTGATGCTGAACCAGGAAAAGAAGAAAGAGAGAAACTTATCGATCAAGCTATCAATGTTGGTTTGACATGTAGTGCTAAACGTCTGTCAACTAATAGACACATCACATCTAAAGGTGATAGTGCTAGTTTGGAACACCACCAAGAGTCTTCCCTCAAGGTTTGTGTTTTTAGCGTGCATGCAGTAGCTTGTGATTATGACAGCACGTCCCTCTTTCTATATGTTTGTTTGTCAAAGCAGCTTTGCCGATGTTGAACTTAATACAAATAAAATGGTCTAATTACGGAAAACGATTGTGTTATGCTTTTTATTTTTTCTTGAAGGAGCATTTTAGATATCATCCCATCTACTTCTCCTTTTGGGTTGGCACTGCTTGATGTCCATTTTAGATATCATCCCATCTACTTCTCCTTTGGCTTACACTGCTTGATGTCCCGACTCTAGGTGGGGTCCAAATTGGGAGGCAAAATTATGAAGGCCAAATCAAAGTCTCTAGTCAATATTACTCCGGCTCAGAGAAACGTTTCAAGTGAGCCATCTAAAGATGCCTCAAAGAAACCTATTAGAATAGAAAGAGAAGGTTCACACGGTACAAAAACAGAAAAACAGTCTTCACGTACAGCTGCTCCAACTACATGTTCGGTGCACAAAACTTCAAAACCAGAGGCAAGTGTTGGTTTATGTTTTATATATACCTTTGAAAATAAGGAACTAGTGGTAAGACCCCGAGGACCTTTACCCAAGCACTAGTTAATATATTAACCCTTCAAATGACACATTTCTTTTAGTTGATTTTTTAATGATATTTGATGTAAGGTTTCCTTGTTCTAAAAAATTTTCTGTGCATGATTGCTGGCTGGCATTTGTCACAGGATTCTAAAAGTTTGAAGCTAAAAGTTCTTCATGATAACAGAAGGTATTTACTTTTTTCCAATTTCTGTTAAAGGAAACTTTATATCTTCCATGCGTACAGAACTGAAAGATGCTTCTCTACAAACAGTGAAAAGGAATTAAAGAGCAAAAAGGTTGTTGAACGTAAGCCTTCTGTGTCAGAGAAGATTGTTCCTAAAGCATGCCAAACAACAAACAGGTTTATGAGCAATGTCAAACGGAATCGTTCATTACATTGATGTCCTGACATACCACAAAAATAGATGTTTTGACTTCCAGAGGTCTGATGTGCAGTTATTTTTTATGCAGGCCCAAACAGGCTGAGAATTCAACTAAATCAGGCATGAAACAGAGCTCTGCAGTGTTCAATTTCAGAAGTAATGAACGAGCAGAAAGGAGGAAAGAGGCAAGGAAACATACTAATTTTATTTACTTTTTTGGGTTTTAAAAAGAAAGAAAAAACAGATCTATGTGGCTTATTTATTCGGTCTCCTTATTTATTTCAGTTTTATGTGAAGTTGGAGGAAAAACCGCATGCAAAGGAGGCTGGTGTGAATCAATTACAAGCAAGGAAACTGGTGTGTAACTACATTTTGTTATTGGGACTAAATAAAATTCATTGAACTTCCTCTGAATGAGTTCAATTTTATTGATGTGAACTTGCCAAGTGGCCTAAGATGGGTTTTTTTTTTCCTGTAAAGTTTTTTGTACTCTTGAATATATAAACACCAGGAGATGCGACCAAACTGTGATGAGTTGTTGAACAAGAACTAATTCATATTGATATAAATTCCACTACCTCTTCCAGTTTTGGATTCCTAAGATATATATGACTACCTGTTTGCAGTAAGAATAATTTGAAGATGCTTTCATGGACAATCACTGTATCTGCAGGGAACGACGGGAACTGAGATTAAACAATTACGGAAAAGCCTTAACTTCAGAGCAATACCCATGCCTTCTTTTTATCATGAAGCTGTGCAGCATGATTCAGATAAAAACAAGGTACGGAAACAAGCCTGACTTCTTGCATTCTTAATTCTCATATCTGACAGACTAAAAGTTTCATGGGTACATTCCATTAGTTTGCATGCTACTTAATGGTAAGAAAAATATCACCATTTTTTCTTAATAGCCTCCATTTAAATTATCAATGATTTTAACTCGAAAGATGAGTAAAACTTATAACACCCCTGATAGACTTGGGGTAGTTTTTTATGCCCAACTTTCTTTCTTTCTCTAGAAGAGTTTTCCCTTGGAAAACACAGAGCTATGTGCAGATGAGCTTCAGTTTTCCTGAATTACATATTTTGGATTATCCAAACGTATGATGAATTTTCCATCGTACGAAGATATATCTTCATAGGCTACTTGGATTAAACTTACTTTCTTTTTATTCTATTCAATTATCGATAAAAGACAGCCGTATGTATCTACGTATAAAAAAAACTAGTTTATGATACGCAATCTTCTTCCCCATCCCAATCCCTCCTCCCTATATCCCCCAACAGACTTCCTAATTCCATATTTGCAGGGGTTATATGGACTGTATTCCGATTCTCCGAAGCATATCAAACTCAAAGTAGTAGACTCTTTGGTTTATCATGTTTTGGTTTCATCATGATTTTTCCTTATTAATGCAACACTTAATTGGAAAATAACAGCGTAAGCTCAATGCTTACTACATCCAGTTCTAACAGAATCATGATGAAATTGTTTTATATTGGGTTTGGTTTAGATACAATTGCATTAAGATTGAATTTTTCTAAGAATTTGCCTGTGGGATCATAGCCTTTGTAGAATATATTCATAGGTTTTATCTTTTCTTTTACTTCCTGAATGGAAATCGTTAAGTATTTAATCAAGAAGTTCTGCAGAGAAGTTGAAATTAGGAACATTTTACAAATTAAATGGTGAAGTTGATAGCTCAAAAATTTCTTTTGGTGTTAAATATTCGGTCAGAATATCCATGCTCTTTTGGCATTGTGGCTATTCTGAGTATTGTCTTTAATAGTTTTTGTCAACAGGAAGATATTTTTTTAACTCAGTAAGTGAAACCCATTCAAACATTACCAACTCTGTACATATATGCAACACACTGTGGTGCAAAGTCTATCTAGGAATGTATAATTTCATTCAGCTGAAGAAAGCCCTAGAGTCCAATTGCTTTTGCTTTTTTTTTTTTTTCTCTTCTGTTTTCATTATTCCACCATAATCCATGTCAAGTGTCATGTCTTATGTTAATTCATGGATCAGCATCTTGACCCACGGGGCCACGCTCTTTTTTCCATTCATTTGCTCCTTCTAATGTGTTAAACTGAAAAATCAACTCTTCCTCCTTTCTGGAGCAATTCGTAATGCGTTTTTGTCATAGAATATTAAAAAAATCTTGATGCAGCAGCTATTGCTTGTTTTGACAAGGCATAGCGCTATAGCCGCATATCCACTTTGGAAGCCTAAACAACGCCTATGGCACACAAGAGTTTTTGGGGCTCCGAGGGGACATGTCTTGGTTTTATATTGGGTCTTAACAGTAGATTATACATAATGAATCTGCTGCTTATGTTTTCTTATGCTTTGAGAGTCTAGAGTATTTAGGTGATTTAACAAATTGCTATATGGGAGTTGTGGTTTTTTGTTCAAGAGTCATTCTATGATCAAGTTGTGTTTTTCAATCATTTTGTGGTCTGAGGTCTAGATACTTCTAGTTTTAAGTAGGCAAAACTTCTTAGTTTCCTAATTCTTTTTCTTATATTCAGTAGGAATATAACTAAGATATATATTTATTTCTTCTTCAGTGGAGTCAAATTTATGTGGATTTGAGATTGTATGTGTCGATTTTTTTCTAACCGTTGCTAGGATAAAGCTCTTCCTCTTCCTCTATTTTCTCTTCCTACTGTTCTTTGTGAATCAAGTACTATTCTTGAGTTTTTGTTCACATAGTGGTAGAAGTGTAGAACAACCCAGATGAGGAACGAGAAGGCATAGGTCGAAGATATTTTAAGATTTAGGAGTTTAGTAATTTAGTAATATTCTATATTTTAATTTCATTGAGATCTTTTACATTTGGGAACTTTAATTAGAGCTTTCTAAAATTGTAATATTTTATGTTTAGTAGCTTTAATTAGGGTTTTCTTGAATACTTATAAATAGGTTATTCAGATTATGATATTGAGTTGAATGAGTTTAGTATTGATATTGAAATCAAAACCTTTTTATTTTCTTTGATGGTGACATTTCTTTGGATTATTTTCTTTTATTTGGATTATTTTCTTTTATTTGTTTACAATCTTACCAGGGGTCTGGCATCAAACCCTGATTTTCAGCCCATGTACCATTGTCAACTTGGTCAAGTTTCCCTATACTGTTATCAGCAATGGATTCACATGAGTGCATCCTTTCTCTATCTATGCATTACTCCATTTATTCACCGTCCTTTTAATTAGTCCATATTATATATGCATGTTTTTATTGGCTGTAGGCTGTTCGGTAGTGTAAAGCATGGCAGGTCTTATTGTTAACTTGTAAAGTTTTTCCATGGTTAACTCTGTCTCTGATTCTCATACTATACACAAGATGCTGCTCTTTTTACTACATCCATTGAAAATTTTGTAACTACCTCTTCTTCATCACGCCTCTATTATGTGAATGATCAATGAACAAAAAATGTAGCAAGAGCAAAATGTTTGAGTCTTTTATGCTCATGAATTTTGCTAGTCTCTTCGTCTTTATTCCAAATCTTATAAAAGTGTCAGTCATATACTTTTCCACAAGCAACCTTATCCTTAAAATGTCCCTGGATTTAGTTTATCCTAGAAATCATCAATACATATTCTAAATGTAATAAAGGCTTCATGCGAACTCCTGATGTAAGTATTCTGGTTGAAGTTTGACATTAAGCTCCAACTATTTTCCATTAGTTACAATTCCATTATATATATTTAATTACATCATTTATCTTGTTGATGCTTCTTCCGCTCTAATTAACTGCCTGTTTAGTCTTTGAGGATATATATATATATATATAGCTTTCTGCAGTTAGTGACCCCTTGTGCTGCTAACCAGAAGTTTTACTTATCCCTTATCTTCACATCTTCTTAATCTTATTTTTTAGTCCAGACTTGTGAATTTGTGTGCAGTGTTAAATTGCCTAATTGCAAGTATTCCTTTTGTTCCTTTTCTAGTGGTGCTCAAGTTCTAGTCATCAAAAAAATGGAATAAAGTATTGGTGCTTAATTGTTTTTATTTGTCTATTACGGCCGATTTTAGGTTCCTAAACTCAAGATTTGGTGATGTGTACATGTCCTTCATGATATAGTTTTTTTTAATCAGTAAAGCAAAATGTATATTGCGATTGAAATTTCATCCTTCACTATATAAACAAGGATAAAAATTTCGTATCGGTGGATCATTTTGATTCGGTCGAAATGGAAATGTTTTGAATACATGAAGTAGAGAAAAATCTAGAACATTAGTAAATATTTGAAAATATGAACTAAAGTATATTTTTATGTGGGGTAATGCATTAACTGTGCATGTTTAAGTGCCGTATATTTATTTTATAGTATTAAACTATGAAACACCATGCTAAAATTGGATTAATATTAATACTAAACACTTAGAAAATTAAAATAATGTCAAAAATTTCGTTCCCAAGCCAAATTAGACCAAATTTAAGCCTTGTGTACCAATTACGTGGAGTTGGTTACATAAATCTTTTTTCGGTCATTCTGCTTTGTCAAGGACTATATTTAATTAGATTTAATAAACTCATATACTCTATCGCATTCCAAATCAATTTAAGTATTTTCCTTTCTAGAGTATTTGCATTAAGAATAATTTTATGACTCTTCTTTATTATTGTATATATTGGCTTACATTGTATGTGTCCAAACTAACTTTGTTTATTTTCACTCTACTTATTTTCAATTGGTGTGATACTTCGTTATTTCAACAACAATTATTTTATTTATGTGATGTTTATTAATTACTCAATATTATGTCCCATAACTCCCATACGAACAACCAAGTATAAAAAATTTAAAAATTATAATAGGAGATTAAAAGAAAACAAAAAAACATCGGCAAAAATCAAAAGAGTAATTTGTAGTAGAAAGAAAGAGAATTAGTGACTTAATTATATGTGTTTTATCTTCTTCTCGCTCTCTTTCCTATTTTCATTTCTAAATATTTAAATTCTCCAACAAATTTAAGTTTTTTCAAAAATTTTCCTCATATCTCTTTCTCAACAAAAAGAGGCAAATAAAAGTAAATATTATATGATAATCCTAATAATTGTTGAAACAATCAATTGTTTTGGCATGTTTGGGAGTGTTTCTGTGTATTTTGATTTATTTTGGCCTTGTTTTGTAATGTTTTGGTGGAAATATTGGAATTTCAACATTCTACTTATGTTTTGTTTTGGATTCTTAAGAAATGGAAACATATAGGCCTTGTTCCTTGATTGTAAAGAAGTATCAAAGGGGATGTTGCCCATGTACGAAATAGTCAAGCTATCGGCCTAACTTTTTTTTCCCAAAAAAAAAAAAACCCGAAGTACAAAGTGGTAATGCTTTTTGCTAATGTTAGCTTGGAGTTCATTGTTAAGATAGCATTTTCCTAGGTT
This sequence comes from Heliamphora pulchella, assembly GCA_032270985.1. Classification (NCBI taxonomy): domain Eukaryota; kingdom Viridiplantae; phylum Streptophyta; class Magnoliopsida; order Ericales; family Sarraceniaceae; genus Heliamphora; species Heliamphora pulchella. Next base: position 6,088,868 of record JAULJZ010000024.1, read on the forward strand.
ATGTCTCTACAATTGACATGGCTAGAAGTGAGCTTCAAAAGATCCTCGTAGAGGAAGAAATGGGAGTAGGAAAATGTATGTGAAGAAACAAGATGATGAAAGGAAGTGGGAGAAGCAATTGAACTCAGAATAGAAGAAACAAGATGATGAAATGAATAGAACATCTAAATGTAAGGACGCACCTTTCTAGTAGTTGGTGGCAACCGTGACCAAGGTTTAGTGCATAAATCATTTTGAAAACATTGAAATGTATATAATGCTCCACTTTTCATTTGAAGACTATAATTTGGGAAATTTTTGTAGCTTTTGGATTTCTTTAGTGATAAAGGCCTTCCAAACCAGAAAATGTTATGGCCACATATGGGTGGATAGATTTGAAGTGAGGTTAGTATGTAAGACGTTGGGTGTAAGCCAAGATTGAGAGACTAAAGAGGTAGGGGTTTAAATCGCGGTATTGGCCAGAGTAATGGTCGTGGTCACGTGTAACGGGTATCGGGAGATTCAGTCAGTCTGTAATGAGAATCGGTAACTGCGCTCGTGATGTTTTCTTAAGCACTAGCAAATGACATTAACTTAATGATACAAATTGAATATTTATAAGTGTTTTTAATTAACATTTTAACATTTAGCTTTAGAGGCGAAGATAAAGTTGTAGAGAGAAAAGCGAAGCCAAATTGTTAGGTTGTCTCGGGTCCCGTATCAGTCCGTATCGGTCACGTATTGGAAGTATCGGCCGATACGGACAGATACGGCACTAATATGCAATATCAATATGTATTGGCTATATCGGTTGATACTCTAGGGATTTTTTAGAACTCCGATACTAGAGTGCGTATCCGAATTGTATGCCTGAGATACCGTTACGGTTGATACGTAACGGTATCAGCGATATTTAAAACTATGGACAGAGGAGATATAGAACTTGATGATCAACCTGAATTCTCGTTGGGATGGATATTAAATACTTTCCTTCTCTTCAAAATCCATTTTAAGGCCCTTAAATGTATCCATGCACCTTGACAAAATCCAAGACTAAGCTATTATAATTCCATCTGATGCTCTAAAATCATTAAAATCTTAATCCATAATCCTAAATGCAAAGCAGGAATACTTCACATCAAAGAAAGTAGCTCAGTGTGATGTCAACCTCAAGTCATGATTTGTATTCTATCAGATACCTGTGGTACTCATTCTTAGTTTCACGGTTTCATCTATGAGTTTTGGTTTATCTTTTGCATTGCAGTGTTTAAATCTAAGAAGCATTGATATGAACATGAGACATGATACTGACACATTGATACAACATTTTCAAATGAAAAAGGACATAACACGGCGTCAGTCCATATATGCATTTAATATGCATAGAAGAAATATATACACTAGAATCTTTTCATGTCACAAGGAGATTTATATTTTATTATGTCAAGATGGTAAGAAATCATTTTTCTGTTCTACGTACTAGAGAACAAGTGTGAATAAGAAGACCTTGTATCTATATAACAAATTTGTTTTATAAGCAAATTATGTGTTTGGACTTTTGAGATCTAAAATTAGTAAACCTAAAAAATCTGAGGAGAAAGGATAATAGGTATAAAAATACATTGTTTTAGTTTTATCATTGGATGGCTAGTTGCCGTAAAATCATTCGTGTGTGTTTAAGTGATGGTATGTGTCTCCCATGTATCCGAAGAGTGCCTAAAAAATAAAAATATTAATAGAACACATTTAAGCTATTGTTTGATGACTGTCGTTGTCCGACACGGGTATGGCATCTTTTTGAAGTGTTCTTAGGTTTAAATGAAGAAGTATCTGTACATTTATCAACCAGAACTTATGAGACTGGAAGATGTGTGTTCTTCTCTGTTTGCCCCATTACCCGTGTTGACCTTGTTTTCTTAATTTTGGAATTGTTTACCCTACCTATGGAAAACTAGTTAGAACTATTTCCTTTCCTCATCATTAACATAAAGGATAATCTGGAACAACTAAAGAGGCAACATCTGATATCTTTAGCTTTATCTATTTCCCAGGTTGCATCGATTAACTCCAAATCAAGTAAACTTAGAAGTCGGCCAACTCCGGGATGTGAAGCTGCTAGAAGATCTCTATCTCGTGCAAAAGCAGGAAATGATCATGTTCCTTTCAGCACCGAACCTGTAAACGCAAGTGATCTGCCTAAAGATTCAGCAGCAACCAACTGCAGTCTAACATCATTGCCCTCTGAAACTGGTACAACTTCTCAGACTCCGTTGACACACACAGGCCATCCTCGACTGGATGAAACAAATTGTAAAGTAACTCGCATAAAAGGGCCCACAAAGAAAAATAATGCAAGTTTGCAGAAACATTGAGGATCAGGGAATAGCAAGGTGACAAAAGGCCAGAGACTCGAGGGAAATCATAAACTAGAAGTGGGGAGAAGTGATAATAAGACGGAGAGGAAGGAAATTGGCGATGCTTCGGGGATGGGTCATTTAACGGTTGGTGTTGCCTTCTAATCATGTGCTTTGCCAGAACTGCACACATCTCCGGTGATCACCGGTTTCAAGTCAAAAAGAGGTATGTGGCTGACACTAATTATATGTAGGCAAATCTTCACATGACTGTCCTTTACCAATGGAAGGGTGTGAAGGTGTTTCTGATGACAGATCATTTCGATCACCATATTAGTTCGGTTTCCACTATTTTCGCCTTAGTAATACATTTTAGGGCTAGCAGTTTGTTGCTGCAAGTGATATAGTCAATAGAGAATAATGGTGGCTTGGTGGCTTGTCTTTTGAGGAGCTTCTGGGATTGAACTGCTATGGTGCTATCCTCCTTAATGAACACTAATGAAAATTTCAGTTTACTTATTAGTTTATGGTGCATCAAAATGTATCAAGCTACGTTTTAGTTGTGTATTTACTTAAATCAGACATATCTTTAAATGTTGAATAAAACATCCACAAAAGTGAAGACCCCACTAATTACACTAGTAGTTGTGAAGTTAGTACATTAACTGAATTTGCTCCAGGGGCATTGAGTGAGCAAAGTTTATCATACCTCAAATTTAATTCGGAGTTGTTATTCAGAGATTTATAGTTTTTTTTTTTCTTTTATTTATTTTCAATCGAGGGGATGTTAAGGTAATTACCCAAAGTTAATTACTCCAATTTTCAGTTATATTGTGGATTGTCCATAATTTTTCACAGCAAAATTGACAATAATTATGTCCTGAGTATTCAAGATTTACTATCAAATGGATTTTTTATGCAAATATTAAAAAGAATGAGTGAGTTAGACCCTTTTACTTATGTGTCAAATATAAGTGGGCTTAAAAGTGTAATTGCTCATTCAAATATTTGGATTAATTGTTCAAACATTTAGTTAAGTGTTTAAATATTTAGCTACGGTGTTCAAGCTTTTATCAGAGTATTTAAAATTTTAAATTATCAATATATATATATATAAATATAATTTTCAAGTTGTTCGATTGAACACCTTAACAACTGGAGCCGTTCCTGCCCAAATTGGGATTATCGCCCAGTGCTTTGGCCTGATAACTACCTAGTGTATGTGGGACGAGGAGAAAATTAAATAGTTATTTTAAAAAAAAGTCTTTCTTTTACAATAAATGAACAAAACCATAAAATTATTTCTCTCTCATCACTTTCTGTTGAATAAAACAGGACAAATAAATTAGCAAAAAGCCGAGATTAATTTAGGACAAGGTGGCCAAGGCCTTCTCAAGTTTTTGAAAATTCTCCAGTTTTAGGCTTCATTAGTTTTGATACAAAATATTTTTTTAATTTTTTTATTAGTATTTGTTTAACACATGAAAAATATTTTCAAAAATAAAAGTCTTTATAATTGGATTAAAACATAAAAAATGAAAAAGTTTTTTTTTTTAATTTTATTTTTTAGTATTCAATTGAAACGTAAAAAAATATTTTTAAACAAATTTTTTTATTATTAAATTAAAATAAGATATTTTTTACAACAAAATTATAAAAAAATATCTAAATCTAATTTGATGTCTCTTGGACCTTCATTACTGTTTAGAATAGCTTTTCCCATGGCCTATCTTTGTGACATTTTTCCTCTTTTTAAATTATTTTACTCTAGATTTTTGTACTTTTTTTATTCTTCATAAATAAACTAGAAATATAGCCGTTTTAATTAGAGTTGAAAACAATTCACTAAATACAAAAAAAACTTTTAAAAAGCTATTTTAAGACTTTTTCATCTTATATAAACTTTTTTTAAAAATTTTTTGGATATTTTTTATTTTATGTTTTTGGTTTTATGTAACGAGATAAATTTATAAAGTATTATTGTTTAAACTAATATAAAAAAATTCTACTAAATATGACAAAAAGCCTTTAAAAAAATTAAAATAGCTTCTTAAGGCCTTTTCATCTTATATAATTTTTTTTTTGCTCATACTTTTTTAATTTCTCATAACGATAGAAATCTCAAAAGTATCATTGTTTTAACTAACATAATCATTTTTTATTAAAGTAAAATAAAATCACACAAAAAAACTTTTAGAAAAGCTATTCCAAAGTCGTTGGCTTATGTATTTTTGTTTTAGAAATTGACACAAAAAATTTTAAAAATTTAGAAAGGGTTAGACTCAAAATACATCTCTTAAAAAAATAAAAAATAACTTATCAATTTATTTAAAAAATAATAATTTCATCTTATGATGTAAAATATTTTACTTAAAAAAATTATTTTACTTATTTTTGGTTAATCAAACAATAAAAAATAAGTAAAACATTTTATCAAAAAATACTTTACATTAAAACCAACAAAGCCTTAATCGAGAAAGTTAACATATTTTAACAAATTTGTTCCTAATTTAAATTTTACATGTAAGATAACAACATTTACGTCTGTCCCCTACATATTAACTTGTAATTGGAATAGTCATTTGACCACCATAATTCTCGCTGGCTAATTGCATTAAGATAAGGTCCATTAATTATTTGTCATTTTTAAAAGGTTTGTAGAGGTAATAGTGCAAATGCTAAATTTTTTAAAGGTTAGGTCTTATTTTTTAAACTAAAGATCTTTTTTAAAATAATTTTACCCTTGGTCTTCCATCCATACCCTAGCTGCAACTTCTTTTATTCTGAAAAGCCAACCCGCCTCCGGCCGTTTAATGCAAATTTTTCTATCATCACCATTGACTTATCACCATCGCCATCGACCATCCCCATTGCTCGTCGACCATAAAGAACGATACGCCGAATAACATTTTAAAGCAATCTCCATTTTATTCAAATTCAATCAATGTTTTAGAAAACGTATCAAACCACTAGAGAGTCTCGAAATCGAATCTTAGGGTTTCAATTAATTTGCCATATCGATAGTAAAATATCATTGAGATCGTTGACAAGCTTGCGTTTGAACTCCGATAATGGAAAATCAAGTGTCCAGAGCTATGGGAAGAGTAGAACGGTTCTGAAAGTGTTGAGAGAGGTGGATGCAGATGTGTTAAGGTTACAAGACGTGAAGGCGAATGAAGAGAAACGAACGCTATCGACCACTGTGTATTTAATTGAGAAATTTCTTAGAACAAGATTTTTTTGTCAAAATAAGGGGATGATTGAGAATTTTCTTTTAAATGAGAATTTTCTCAGTTAACTATGATTTTACTGAGAATTTAATTATAAATTTTATTAATATAATTTTTTTAAAAAAATAATGTTTCGATTGTTACACGAGAAATTTATCAATTTCTCAATTTTTATTTCAACTGAAATAGAGAAATTTCTCAACGTAAAGAAAAAAATAAGAATTTCTCGGTTGTATTTTTCAGAATTACTGAATTTCTCAATTTATTAGTATTGACTGGAGATACTGCAATTGACGGTCGACGAGGTCGGCGGTAGAAGTTTGATGGTCGACGATCGATGGTAAATATGAGGTCGTTGATGGTCGGTGCTGCAAAAGGAGGCGACTAAGGGTTTTACATGGGCCTAGGATTTTGGCGAAGGTGGCTAGAATTTTAGCGGGAGGTGACTAGGGTTTCGGCGAGAGGAGGAACACAAAGATCAAATAAGAGAGGAAAGTAGTTGAGGTTTTAGGGGTTAGGGTTTCATTGATGGAGGCACGCGTCGTCGGCGGCAGAGGTGACGATGACTAGTAGTGGTGGTGGCGACTCTAGAGATTGTCGACGACTGACAATAACGACTAGTGTAGAGTTTTAACACATAAGGTGACTGGTGGCAGCAACTAGTGTAGGATTTTCATAAAGATGAAATTTAAAGATATGTTAGGTATAGCAACATAAAATATGACATGATTTTTTTTTAAAGTATGATTAATTCTTCTGCAAATCTTATATATAGGGCCCTATTTAAAGTACCTATCTAAAAACCCCATTCTATTTTGTGTTTTTAAGTTTGAATGGTTGTCTTTTTTAGCGTATTTGTGAGTTTTACACATTTTTAGTTTTTATAATAAGTATGTATTTTATGTTGTCACAAAGAATGAGATGATAGTCAGAAAATGATATTTTTCATCTGCATTGCCTTCGCATGGAATGATGGAATCATGGTAAAATTATTAATTTATCTTATGTAAAATTTTATTAGTTTAAATAAATATTATTAATTGTATTACTTTTTTAGTGTTAATTAAGGTAATGATAAATTTATTATTATATAATATTATGTAAAAGTTATCATTTTAAACTAAATATTATAAAGGATATTTTTATCACTATTTTAGATTTGAGAAAGTTTCAAAATAAATTGCTTGAAGCATTAGAAATTTTAAGAAATTTTAAAATTCCACTAATAATTTGGGATAATTTTTTGTTTTCATTTTAGAAAACACTAATGGCGATTGAAATAAGTCTAAATAGGGGTGTAAAAATGGCTCGAGACCCGCAGACGATCCTCGTTACTGTGCGGGCTCGGCCGGAGCTCGAGTCGGTCCATACTGTGCATTTTTTGGGCCTGGGGGG
>JAULJZ010000024.1:6115450-6127232 GCA_032270985.1 Heliamphora pulchella
TCGTAGTTTAAGTGGTTTTTCCGCTGCCCAACCAGTTTCGGGAATTCGTATGTTTAAATCCCGACACGCAACTTTACCTTGCATTCGTAAAATGGTGTTTCCATGCCTCAACCATTGTGAACAACTATTAGAGCAAAATTAAATGAACAGATCATAACCCATTATTGAGGAGCTTGGTAGCTCAATGGTCTTATCCTTATAAGACTCTTTATCCGGTCAGCGGTTTGAGTCCCCCCTACCATTTTTTCCCTCCCCTTACCTCATCTTCCCGCTGCCCTTGTACTCCCCATCAAAAAAAAAAAAAATTATAACCTATTATTAAAAAAAAAAAAAGGTGGTTTATTCTGTAGAGCCTCAAGTATCTAGAGGAAGTCTTCATCGAAAACAGGTTAAAAATCAAGTACCAAATAATCGTTCCAAAATCGAAACGTACTATATCATAATTTTGAATTCAAGACCTGGACCTGAAGAACCATCTGGCAAATCCGACTGTAAATAGTCAAGCACGAACCGAATCCAACAGAACTGGCAGCTAGGAATTGTTAAACCTCAACACTTTGACAAAATAATCCCCAACCTCAGAAAAATGTGAGTTTATGCCAAGAAGACAACCAGCAACCGCATAGACCATTAGGCACAGTTTTTTTATTATTAAAAAAAAAAAAAAAAAGAACCAACTCTGAAACTACTTATGTCATTTTTGAATAGTTATCAAGAGTCCATCCCCTTTTTATGTGCATCAAAATAAGGATTTCTATATGGGTATGACTTACATTCATGTCACGGGTCCGAGACTGCTTGCTTTGGTGGACCGGTAGTTGTATTTCGCAACTATCTACCACAAAATACCCAACTCATAATCTTTTTACCGGTAGGTATTAGGTTATACTCAATAAACCAAATATATAAGGATCTACCATAAAATACCCATCTAATGTTTTTACTAGTAGGCAATACTTGATATACCAAATACCTAAGGACGTAGATGTAATCATCGCAGAAATCTTCTCCTAGTCATTGCCAGGTAACTGATGCAACCATTGCACAACCGACACTGTTACCATTATCCTGATGGGTACAAGTTGATGGTTACGACTCTTACGACTCCCAAAAACAAATGTACGGAAACAATGTGGTGAGTTTCACGACGTCTTACTTACTGTTTTATGTTCCATCGAAGTCTAAGGCAACATCACAAGCAAAATTGATGTTTCAAACAGCCTTCACTGAAAAGATTTGACACTGGCATCAGAAAGTGATGATTTTAAAAAAAAACAAATTCTGTAGTTTTGGTTAGTAGGAAACTTCTATACTTAGTTTAATCAACGAAAGGATCTGGTGCTTGAAACAGCTTACCCAATCAAAGGGATGGAAGGAGTGCATTGAATTTTACAAATTGTGCTTCTTCAAACAAGTTGGGGTCTATTCCTGCCTTATGAGCTGCAATATCACCAACAGCTTCCGAATGTTCAAGAACTACACCTGAAAGTGAAGTCCTGCACTTTTCGATAATATATAAATGCCAAATGTTAAGCTTGAAATTAAGTCCAACCAAAAATAGTAGCAGTGTCTTTTAGTGGAATTTCTAGGTATATTGCTTTCACATTCAAGAAAATGATCCCTAATAGCTTATTGGGTGTAATTATGTATATATATTGCTCATATCATTCAAAAATATTATCTATTTGCTTCTTTTGAGATGGACACATTTAACCCCATTAAGCAAGCAGGTGGTACATGCTACTTCAAGGCATCAGTGCAACAATTAGAGATAAAGGGATTCTAATCTGCTCTTGTGATCTTTGAGCAGTTCAGAAACTGCAGTGGCTAAAAGAAGCCAATTCATCCTGAAACCACCCTAGATGTCGATACACGGATACATCACAAACTTCCTGAGCATGTTAGAATTCCGGTAACTTCTGGCAGTTTTTCATTTAATTATCTCCCAAAGATTCACTTCTAATACTCCAAAAGGATAAAATCAGATTGCAAATTGATTAACGCGTACCGCTTCAATTCAATGTTTATCTGGTGGATCACTGAGACCTGTTCCATTCTCCTCCATGGTAATTATAATCAGCTGTTTTTTTTTTCAACATTCCCCTGATAAATAATCCTATACTTTTTAGAGGAAATGTTTTTTTTTTTTTTTTTTTACGTAATCCTATGTGATAAGAAAACAATGTAAGGAAAAATATTTCCTTTAAGAAAATAGTTATAGTAGGAAGTATGTTTTCTTGGGACAACTGAACACACGTGCTAAAAAGGAAAACAGTTTTTGATTTCCTTCTTACTTTCCTGTCCTATCAATTACTGCAGCCCAAGGCATATAGTATTGAATATATAACATAGTAAAACAATTACTGGTAGGCATGCTTGTTCGTATATTTGGTGACAACAAAGAAAACTGCAAAGTACGTTCCTCGTTTCTCTGTTTTTGTGTTTTTCCTTATAAATCTTTAAAGATAAATAAACTAAACACCAAGCTAAGATATGTCGCCCGTGTGTATTGACACAATAAGCATTTTTTCTCATAAAACTATCAAGGATAAAGATGTCCAATGAAACCCTGCTTCCACTAATTATTGTTCTGTTTTGTAATGTTTCTTATGCAGAAGAACGCAATCAACAAGAAGTTGTTTTCAAGCTATTCTACAAGATGCCCATATCATCATAATTATATGTGATAACTATATAGTTAGCTTAGTTTTGCAATTTAGGGTATGGTTTGGGTATCAATCCGCTAAGTGACAAATTCACATAATAATATATACATATATCTCAATGGATACATTTATATGATAGATAAATTATGCAATTAGTTGTGGCATCTCTGGGTGGATACATACAATTACTAATTAGGATTCAGAAAATAAGCATATTACATTTAAATGATAAATTTGGTACTGGTTAATTAATTAGACATCATAATCTGAGAAGAAGTTAGTTTCGGAAGCCAATAGCAATTAAAATTATTCAGTAAAAAATAGGAAAATGAGGAATATCTCGATGCCCAAATAACATAAGATGGGGGGCATAATGTGTAGGATACTAAAAATGTGGAAAACATGTATGCAGAATGTAAACAACCAGTTGTCCTGTATTCATGATGCACATTTATACACCGGTTGTGCTGTTGCAACATAATTGATGTTAATTTGCAGAATGACATGTCCATATCTGCAAAGGGGTGTCAGTAACAGAAAATTTGATGACCGGTAGTCCAAGGGAAGGGAAGCCCGTATTGCTTCAACCACTTGTAGATGAAAACACGGAGACAAAGAGCTGATCTTTGAATAGGAAAAAGAGTGGAAGATCTATCTCATGTCTGCAGGGTCCCAAAAGAATTAGCTTCTTCGAAAAAGGCCTGTTCTTTGGAAGATCTATCTCGTGTCTAGTATATATATATGGTTCCATTCTGCAAGAACTCTGAATCATTCTCTTCAAGTTCATCGTCTTCATCATAAATGATCCGCTTGTCCCAAAATGATCCGGACAATGGTTGATATGATGCTCTTCCTCTATCCAGCATCAAGAACCAATCCCACTTGCACCACACATCATATAGAATTTCCCCACAAGCAAAGCAAAGTAGACAAGAAACTACTGGAACACACAAAACCTGATAAGCATACTTTTCTTGTTCTTGTATATCCCCACTCTAGAAGTTGCCAAGAAATTGGATAGTTCAAGTTGACAATATGTAGAGGGATAGCAATTGGAGTTAAATGACCTTGAATTTAGTACTGCTTACTTTGAACGCAGTTCACATGCATTAAATCAATAACTCAATGATGAGTTTGTGTAACTTACATTTGATTGTTATCTAATTGTTTTCTATTTAGGCCATGATTGGTAACTAGTTTTTTTGTTTTTTAACCAAAAAGCTAGTTCGGATTGAAAGATGTTCGTTTGATAAACTAGCTTTTAAGCTACTTTTTTGAAAGTCGATTGTTTGGATAAAATATTAAGTTTTTTACTTTTTGACTCGAATTGGAGATTAGTGTCTTTCTATATAGTTGACTATAATGTTTATATATAATTGGTAGCAGAAGTTATGAGTTACTATTTACTAAGTAGTGCTAATCTTATCTTTCCGATTGCAATGGAAGACCTTGGGGTTTTGATAGGGTTGCCTAAGAAATATGTTTTTCATTTGACCTTGGGACTTTTTGAATTTTTTTATTTTTTTTGTCTTTTTGGTCAAACTGAGAATTATTTTTTGACTTTCTAGCTAAAAAGGAAAAACCAAAAGCCTATTTACCAATAGTGCCCCTAATCCATTTTTCTATGTTGGCAAGTGTTAATAAGGAACTTACGATTGAGGAACTCCATGTAAGAGTAGCACCTGCAAGGCTGCAAATTTTACAATGTTTGGTTACTATTTTCAAAAACAAAACATTATTTATTGGCTTATTAGCTTATTTTTACTTATTTTATTGGGTTATTGGCTTATTTTTGCTTATTTTAACTTAAACACTATAGAAATTGGCTTATTGACTTATTTTTGCTTATTTTCATCTTTTCTAAATTTTTTTTATATTTTGATAAAAAAACACCCAAGAGTTTTATATCGCATTCATTTTTTAGGGGAAATAGTTTTTGAGGATTTGAAAAAAAAAATTACTGATTTTCGAAAAATGGATTAAGGCAATGTGAGAGTTCCATTAGTGTGAATTTTGTATTCATATCGCAGTTGTGGTTAGTTTTCCATTCCAGCTTAAAAGCTAGAATTTTTTTGTAAAGCTCGACTGAAAATAGGCTGGAGGGTTTACCCAAAAATAAATGGGGGAAATGGGGCTATAAGTAGGCCGTTTGCTTTTGCTATAAGGGCTGGCTCACCATTATGCGGTTTGGCTTCGCCTAAGTTGCACTTGTTTTTTACAATCTTGAATCAGTTGAGCATCTGAAAACTCATATCATTAATTGGTAAGCCTAATTGGTCGGCCCTGCCAACTATATGCAGGTTTTTCAATTACGATTCCCAAAACAAGTTACAAAAGAAAACAAAAAGCTTCCAAAAAACAAGTTTTACATGATTTTCGGGCATCGAAACAGACTACGAATTATACCAAACATGGATTTTATTGTCATAACCTGCATTTCCCACACACACCAAAAAATAATTAAAAAAAAATAAATAACGATTCACATTAAAGATAGTGCAAAACTGCAATTCTCTTTTGCTCATTACCACACTGGGCATTAAAAGGGCTAAATCTTCCATTACATCATATAGTGCAAATCTCCAATAGAGCATTTCATCTTTCAAGCCCACTAATCCTGGTTTCTATGTGTTGGGTTCTACTTGGTGTTACGTGAGATGAACAAATTAGTGGTCGCCTATAATAATGTTGTTTTTTTATGGGAGGCACAATTAAAGTCGAGATAAAGCTCCGCATAAACTAGTTCCATAAAAATTAATAGTACTTAGAAATTTAAAATTTGAGACCTTAAAGAAAACAAATTCTCAAGTCCCAGGTCCTGACCACCGGGTCAACCCCTTGGGCTTCTTTCCTTGAATTTTTCTTCCATAAATTCTTGAAAAATAGAAAAATCACAAGCATCTGATGGCATGAAAACGGTGGCAAATATCTAATGAGACATGTCATTTTTCATTTACCCATGACCTTACAAGGCCAAGTGTTGTGTAGCTTATCAATCTTCCTCAGAATACAGAAAGTATGAAAACTATCTAGATACAAACTCCCAAACCTACATTATAAATTTCATTTTAGTTACATAATTAAAACCATACTAGTTACAGAATATTGTGTTTTTTTCACACTCTATCATGATAAAATTTAGCATCACCCAGAAAAACCAAAAGACCACATTAATCAACCAAATGAAAACTTGTTATTTGATGTTGTAATCTATAAATCAAAGATCCTGCAAACAGAGAAAGAAATGAAAAGAATTACCAAAAGAAAAAGAAAAAGAAAAAAAGGGGGTTAAGCATAATACAGAAGGTGTTCAGTTGGAATGGAGAGGACAGGTCTTATGACAATACTGACCATTTTCTAAAATTTCTACATGTTTTCTCAGTTGATGAACTTCAAGGGCCTCATCATGACATTGTCTTCATGATCCAATATCTGCATTTATGAAATATTCAGAACAAATTAGTACTTTGATAGTATGTTTTTTTAGTATATATCAATGTGATTTAACCATAAAGTCACCGATTTTCAATCAATTTATTTTTTGAATGCATAATCTTCTTGATAAGTTGTTCAAATCACTGAAATAAACTTATTGTGGGCACTATAAGAAAGAAATGGACGCCCCTTCATTTCTTTGATAAATGGAGAGGATCTAGATTCATTATATTATTAATACGAATTAGAAAAAGTTTATAGATAGAAAATCCTTGGCCAACATAAAAACTATGTTATATGGATACATACGAGTATAGGTATCAAGTATGGGAATCTATTTCTCATGTTAGTGACACTAGAACACGGTAAAAAAATTCATATTTTTAAAATTCTTTTTTTCTAAAAGAAATAGTTTTTATAAGATTTCACTTAGTGTTTCATGCATAGCATGAGAATTTATACGCAGTATTACAATAAATTTAAATTAATAAATATGCTTTTTATTTTCTAGTGATTATCCGACAAAAATAGTGAACACATATCTCATCTAACTTTTGAATTTTCGATAAGAATATTTTATAAATTTGAAAGAGTTTATGTAAGCATAAAACATGTACTCCACTCAGTGAGTGGGTGGGTATATTTGGTCCCTGTAAACTCATAACCAAGCAATGGGATGTATTTCCAGAATCTTTTTAGCCCTATTCGGTATCAGCTTTTAAGTTAATTTTTTAGAATTCTTTTCTATTTTTAGTTTTTTTTTTTTAAATTAGTCTACATATTTTTACATATTTGGTTAAAATGAACAAAACTTTTTAAACAAGTTCATTAGAGAATTTTTTTATAAAAAAAAAGACTAATTACTTATCAAAGAACTAGTTTTTTATTATCGGTCAGTGCTAGTTACCAATGATCATTGGGAGATGGATATAGTATAGTATAATAGAGGAAGAAAAAGTCAATCTCGATATATTTTTAAAAGTGAAGTTTATCATTTTTATAGATATTAATAAATTTTATTTTTTAAAAATTAATTACTTATTAAAGAACTAATTTTTTATTATCAGCCTGCTAGTTACCGCTAATTATTGGGAGGTAGATAATAGTATAATGGAGAAAAAAAGTCAATATTGATACATTTTTAGAGATTAAGCTTACCACTTTTATAAACATCAATATATTTTATATGAACATCTATGCATTATTTATTTATTATTCACAGTCTCATTAGTGTTAATTAACATTTTTCTTTTACTATTAGTAGTAGAGTATCAAAACTTGATTAAGGGCCCAATAGGCAACTGGCTTAAAAGTTAGTTTTTTTATTTTTTTAAATTTTTAGACAAAAAGTTAAATTTGGTTTTAAATAGGTTGTTTGATAATTTAGCTTTTAAGTTAACTTTTTTTAAGTTGGTTGTTTTGGGTAAAAAGCTTATTTTTTTGCTTTTTGTTCAAATTGAACAATATTGACCTTCTATATATTTGTTATTAACAATTATATATAGTTGATAATGGTAGTAAATAGGTTATGAATGAGAAATATTATTGTATTTTAGAACTAGTTGAAATTTGAATAGAATATTTTAGGAGTAAGTATTTTAATTTAATTTTTTAATTTTTTTAGTTTTTTTGTATTTTTGCTTAAAGAATCGTATTAACTTTTTCTATTTTTAGCCAAAAAAATCAAAAAACTAAATATTTTTCACTTTTCAAATGAGCCTAGATTCAGGATTTCTGTGACGGGGTCACGGGTTGCAGGTTTTCTTAGGGAGGATAGTAAAATATAAATCCAATTTAAAATAAAAGTATTACAACTTCCAGATGTCCTTAGCTTACATGAATTCTATACTCTATTATATTTTTGAAGTGTCAGGTCACTAATGAAATATAAGGTTAATTGAGGCCTTGTTCGGGGTAAGATTTTAATATTTAGCATTTTTTTAATAAATAATTTGATTTTTTTGTTGTTTATTTTTTAAATGAATCAATGAAATAAAAAAAACTAAACTAAAAGATGAAAAAAACTAAAGATGAAAATGAAAAAAAACTAGTTTATTAACTCCTTATGGCTCTGTTTGGGATAATTGCTTATTTGCTTATTTAATTTAATTTTTTTTTATTTTTAGTGAGTTTTTTTTTATCTTTTAGTCAAACTATTATATTTTTTGACTTCTCTTATCGAAACAAACTAAAAAAGTAAAAAAAATTTAATCAAAATATAAAAAAAAAATCGAAAAAAACAAAAAAAAAAGGCGGGGGGGGGGGGGATATAAGCCAATAAGCCAAATTTTATGTTGCTTATTTTTGTTTTTAGTTGACTTTTTTTATTTTTTGATCAAAATTTTTTATTTTTAAAGTCAACTCAGATGATTCGAAAAGGAAAAAAAAATTGTCAAAGTGATCCTGAGGGAAGTAAAATTGTCAAAGTGATCCTGAGGGAATAAAATTCATGGAGAAAGCTGGGCCGAAACCGGCCCATGTGACATGCATAATAAAGGTGGGAATCCCACATACCCATCTGACATCATTTGATGTTTTCCAATTGAATTAGTGCGAAAAAAATAATTAATACTTAAATTTTATATATTTATTAACAACTGTAAATAAAATTATTATAAATAAATATATAAATAATATAATTTTAAAAAAATAATGAAACACATTTTTCAATCAAATAATTATAGATATCAAAATAATTTTAATTTTTTATATAGATAATAAACTCGACAAGCTTTATACAATAAACGAATTCCACAATAAAAAGATATCTCATAGCTATATATGTTAAAAGCATAGCAACATGGAGTAATTATTTGGTGCTCCCTAAGTATTATATGGTAAGTCCACGTGATGCTCTTATCTAATATGTTGGTAATAGATTTAACGGTAGAGATATGATAACTCATTTTTATTGGGTGATTAGAAGACAAAAAGTGATTCACATTGTATAAAATGAAATTATTTATTTATTAAAAATATCACGTGTCACGCCTACATAGTACTCCAAGATTACCTAATAATTTGCCCATTTTGCCCTCCAAAAGGGACACTTTGATCTATTAGTTTATCACTTTTGGTTGAATCACTTTCCCTCGAGGCTTAAAAGTTTTAAGACTGAGATTTTATTTTATAGTTCTTAAGTGGGTCTATAATGATAATTCGAATCGTTCATTTTATAAGTTTTAGTTAATATATTATTTATACAAAAATTTATTTTGATCGAATATTCACAGATATATAAACAAACGGCAGTTTAGTGCACAAAATAGACAGTATAACTTAACAGCCTATTTTAAACTAAAATCGTCCATTTTGTGTAATAAATTACTATTTGTGAATATTCGATCAAAATAATTTTTTACATAAATGATTTATTATGTAAGATTTATAAAATGAACGATTCAAATCATCATTAAAGACCCATTTAAGATCTATAAAATGAAATCTTGAGTGATCTTGAGACTTTAAATTCTTGAGGAGAAATCATTCCCTCTTGGTTGCTCATTCCATACTGAGTTTTACCGATTCATTTTTGATAAATTTCGTGCTGGGGAGGAAATTCTAATTTAAGAAGGGAAATAACTATGGTACCTTTCTTTTCTAGATAAGTGTACTTTTAAATTTTTTATTAGAAAAATTACAAAAATATCATTTATTCTCTATTTTTTTGGCCAAATATTTGAAAAATCATTTTATAATTTTGCCTAATAAAACAAAGTGGAGTGTAGTTTGCTACAAAGGAATGTTAAAATCATTTCGGTTTTTAAAAAGTTTTTAATCAATATAAATTGTATAGTATATATTTTAAAAATAAAATAGTTAATATTTTAAAAAACGTGTTATAGTAGCATATGTTGTTGAAGGTTATATTTTAAAATTTCAAATTAAATACATAAAAACAGAATTTAATATCTTGAATCTGTGAATGAAAAGAATCTGAGTGAAAAGGTGATGAATGCTTACGTGGCAATGGTAGACATAACCAGGCTCAGCAGTTGCATCAAACACGTACGATGCATTCGAATGTATGTAAGCAAACCTCACGAGGATCTTCGTAACAAAGCCGGGTGTCATCTTGTACACGTTCTTCCACCCCTTCTCGTGGTCCAGCACTTCCATCCTCTTGCCACGCGCGTACTTGCTTATGTGGCACTTGATCGCATCGTTCATCTTCATCATGCAATCTCGGAACTTATCAATGTCCACCAACTCCGTCTGATCCAGCACCACAAACAGACCCAGATGGATGTGCAATGGGTGATTATCCTCCGTTAGATTGATCACATTCCACACCTCCGTGGTCCCCACTTTCGGCTTCTCGGTCACCGGTTCTTCGTATGACTTTCCATTGATATACAAATGGGTGGGCTCATCAATGTCGCTTGTGTACTCGTACATTGCGATGTAACGTGTACCAGAAGCACTGGATAAATTTGGTGACGGATACTTGATCAACTTATCGGGTACCCGCCACGTGTCAACCTCGCGTTGCTGTTCGATGATGAATTTCATGACTTTGCTATTGGCGTCGTTGACTGGGTCCCCAGAAGGAAAAGGATACGGTGCATCATTGGCTAGGATAACCCAATCAGATCTGGACTCCGAAAAGTCCACAATCACGTCGGCGATCTCAGATGGGGCGAGAAGGATCTCTTTGAGCATCACTGGCCGTTCATTGTAGGCGGAGTCAGATGCCACATGGATAAATCTTAGCCCTTTCGTGAAAAAGAACTTGAAGAACCGAGCGTTGCTTGCGTTGATGATGCGAAATCGGTACTTCGTCCGCCGTACGATCATGCGGGGCCAGGCTTTACCGTTAACGATGATGGCATCGCCGAAATACTCGGGCTGCCACTGCGGGTGTATGGAGGGGTTGTTTCCAGTAGAGTTCATGTATAGGGAACCATCGGTGCGAAAGCTGCGATCAAAGACAATCAACGGTCGATCGAATTCATCGCCGTTGGGGAGTCCAAGTGAGGACTCGATTTCCGATTGGCGGATGATGTAGGCCCCAAGTAAGCCGGCCAGGAGGTTGACTCTGGTCAACCCCATTGCATGATCATGGTACCATAGGTTCCCTGGTTGTTGAAGGTTGTAGTAGCGATACGTTTTCTTCGTCCAAGTGGGTCCCTTCTCTTCGAATCGTGCGGTGAACCATGACTCCGCGTGTCCATCGCTTTCGGGCTCACCTATGCTACCGTGGAGGTGAACCACCGTTGGAATACCCCTCTTGGTGGGCGGTATCGCCGTCGGTATTGTGGGGTCCCAGGGAAGTATGTGCTTTGAAGGGAGGTGATTTTTCCACGTCACGTAAGTGTCGATCCCGTGAAGGGCCTCGATCGTTGGACCAGGTATGGTTGCAGTGTCCTTGGATGTACCATAGGCAAACACTCGGGTCCGAGGGACATCCCTATGGAATTTCTGCAATGTAAGATCAAACCACTTCTTAGTATTATGGGACCCACAGTATTTTCGGACCCCCTTTTAATACTAAAAATCTAGTGATAAATTTGGGTTGAAATTTCAATAACAAAATCGTGAATTTTGACAATTTATTTATATTAAAATTTATAAATATTGTTATATTCAGTATAAATGAAAGGTTATATTTTAATTTTTTTTTATGATTGATCTATAATTAAAAGCTTATGCACATAGTATTATTGATTTGAGTAATCTTA
>JAULJZ010000024.1:6129871-6145575 GCA_032270985.1 Heliamphora pulchella
TCTAATACTCAAAAGACTCAGAAAAAGACTAGAGAGAGTATAAAGAGACACAGAAAGGCTCAATTTGAAACTATACACAGAGATTGTGAGGTTAAGAGAAAAAACTTGTATTCCATATTTGAGAATAGTAGATTGTTTCTTCTCTTGTGAAGGTAAGCAGTCAGCCGAACTATATAAATCTGACGTATTTTGCTTGTTCTTGTTCTTTCGTGATTGCTATCGTGGATTGAAATTTACGTGGATTATCATTTAGTTATTTAAATCTATTGATCTTATTTTTGAGAATTTAAACCTAAAATTTCCAACACTTTTTAAAGATTTTTAAGAAAAAAACCTTCAAAAAAAGTTATATTTTTTAAAGGCCAAACAGAAGCTAATTGTCAAAGAAGCAGGAATAGTTTATTAATGGGTCCAGTAAATGAATTTAAAAACCTTATATTCTTTGGCTATTTAGTTCCTGACAATTAATATAAAGTTAGAGTTGAATGTGGTATAATTTTAAATTAAAAAGAGGGCAAATTTTGGTAAGTAAGATTATGTTTGTTAGGGCTAAGAACAAATTCCGATAGAATATTTGAGATAAATGATCGCGAACAAAATAAAAGATAAATACAAAAAAACAATCGCACACAAAAACCAAAAGACAAACGTGGTTCATCTAAGTCGGGCTACTTCCATGGTTGCTATGGTTTTCATTATGTGGGACAAAGATTACCTATTACAATGATTTTTAGCAATTTTGTGACCTTTTGGAGATTATGTGACAAATCTTATGAATGAACACTTTCAAAATGATATAAATAGTTTATGTTAAAAAATGTCATGTCGCGGCAGTGCTCGAGCACCCGTTGAGCACCTTACTAGCGCCACATTTTGAAATTCATAATGCGACATGGCACTCGAGCGCTCTACTAGTGCCACAATTTTGAGTGTTGGCACTCAAGCGTTTAACTAACGCCCTGGTAGCACCGGCTTCTATTGTTATGTGCTCAAGTGCTTATTAAGCTTCACACATCCAAAAACTGTTGAGTCTCAAGTCGTCAAAGGAAAAGCCTAAGTACTCAAAAAAAGTACCCAAAATTTTACTCAGAAAGTAATTTATAAGGGATAGATTGATATTTAATAGAATGTGGAACGCACTCCAATTGAAACTTAACCATCCACTTTAAATTTTGTGTGATTTTTTGAATATTTTTTTTAAATTCAAAGCATTGTTGGTTATCAAATAAGGTGTTTCCATTATATAATAGTATAGATATTGGTCGAGAATTCAAAGATCTTTTTTAGTGGTTGGTTCTTTTCAGAAAAGTTTCGTGAAAACAATTTTTGAAAAATTGTTTGCTAAATAAGTTTTCTTTGCATTCTAGAAAATGAAAACGATACCAAACAAACAGTTGCAAAGAGAGTAAAAAGTAAGGATAATTACACAAACACGTCTTTAATTTTTAAAATTGTACATTTAAACTCAACTTGTTTGTCTTTATTCGGCATCTCTAAAAAGTTAATTTGTAAAAAACATCAATTTTTAAGTTCTCTGTTTGGTTTTTCTAAAAAACCAACTAGTTTTTTTCATTTTTTTCAAATTTTTTTTATATAATTCAATTTTTTTTTAAATAAAATATCTATAATATCATCAATTTAAAAAGTTAATTCAACTCCTAAAAATTAATATGAACAATTTTTCTTTATATTTTTTCAATATCTCTCATATTAGAAAAAAATTAGAAAAAGAATTAACCAAAATTACACCAATTAGGCCTTTGTTTCGTGAGGGTCAACAAAGTTAATTATTTACATTAATACTATGGTGACTAACTTATTTTATCAAATTAACTAATTGCTTAAGGTGCTTTCACATATTCCAAATTTATCTCTTACGAGTCCAAAAAACTTTGATTAAAATAAATTTTCTATTAAAAAAATACCAATTTTCTTTCAATTGAAGATCATAAAACCCGTAAGAGCATGTTGGAATGAGAGACAAAGAAGATATCGGATTGAATTAAAAAATATTGGAGCCTACCATTTTAAATTTTTGGCTTTTTGTTGTAAAAAAGAAAGTAGATATAAAAATGTATGAAAAAAAGTTAATTGATTATAGTAAGAGGTCAAACAAATAAACTTTTTATTGGGCTTGTAACTTGAATTTTTCAAAAAAATCAACAATTCAGAAGCTGGCGCTCGCTGGGAACTTGCTAAGCGCTTGAGCGCCTTAAGGACAGAATGGTGCGCTTGTTGGGCGCTTGAGTGCCGCCGCGACGTCCTGAAGCATTTTAAGGATTTTTTTGGTCGTGGCTTATAAATATAGACCCTATAATTCATCTAGGTAGGAAGAAAAACGTGTGTAAGTTTTCTAATACTCAAAGAGACTCAGAGAGAGACTAGAGAGAGTATAAAGAGACACAGAAAGGCTCAGTTTGAAGCTACACACAGAGATTGTAAGGTTGAGAGAAAAAACTTGTATTCCATATTTGAGAATAGTAGATTGTTTCTCTTTCGTGATTGGTTTATTTTAGTATTTTCTGAACTTTTTTTTATCTTTTAATCAAAAAATTTATTTTTTTAACTTTTCTTGATGAGATGCGTCAAAAAATATAATAATTTAATTAAATAATAAAAAAATTCATTAAAGATGAAACAGGGTCAATGCCCGCACCGAAAAAGAAAAAGGAGATCCACAATGGGCCAGAATAGGGTTTTGGATGTGGGTGTTGCTTAAAATGGGACCTAATTTTAAAAAATAAAATGGAACTAATCTATTTGCAAATATCACACATACGATCCATATTTAAAAAGTCTAGAAAAACTATTCTAAGTCTTACAACCACACCATAAAAAGCTGTTGTTTTCTATTTACGATCATTTTGCCCTCTGTTTGCATAATGTCAATTTTAACTTCAAAAATTTATAATGAGAATTTCAAGTTTAAAAACTTATATGTTTACGAAAGAATCATGCTCTAAAATTAGTTTACAAATAGAAATTAGCAATATTAAACCTTATGAAATTAAGGATACATTCTTACCGTGAGTAATAACTAAAATGAATGAGTGATTTTAAAATATATTTATTATTAAGAGTGTCTTTATTTACGAATTATTCTTAGTTCTTATACAAAAGGCTTCATTAGTATACGAGAGTGAATCCACATTAGGGTATGAGAAGGAAGTGAGCTAATAATTCAGAACTTTTTAAGAGCTTGAGTGGATCTGTAAGAGTCAACAAAAGTGAGATTTGTTGGCGATAATTGGTAGAAAGCCTCTCTAATACTTAAGTTAGCATATTATATGGGAAAAAAGAAGGTCAACATAAGGTGAGAGAGAGAGAGACTTGTTGGCGGCAATTGGTAAAAAGTCTCTCTAATGCTTATATTAGTAGATTATACGGGAAAAAAAGAATCAACATAAGGTGAGAGAGAAATAAAGAGAGAGAGAGAGAGAGAGAGAGAGAGAAGATCTCTCGATAAAATCTCTACTAAAATGTCTACGAAACTCTTTTTACATTGATAATCTTATTTCATCTATAATATAATAATTTAGGCATCACGGTTTTTTCGGTAATCGTCACCGGCCAATCTTACTTTTATCTGTTTTACAGATCAACTTGAACTCTTAGGAAGCTCCCAATAACTTGTTCTCTCCCTTCACATACCCTTCTACTGTTTTACCTCATAAATTAGTAATCTAATTTATTTTTAGACTCTATTACTTGTAGCCAAAAGTATATATATAAAAAAGGTATATCATTTAGTAATTTAACTTTTTAAGTGTGGAGATGTTCACTTGACAATATTAATTTCTTTATTTGGGGTAAATGTCACAAATTTTGCTTATTTTTGTTTTTTCTAATTTTTTTTAAATTTTTAACTAAATTTTTTTAATTTTCCGAATCGTCTTTATGAGATGAACTCAAAGAATAAAAAATTTTGGTCAAAAGATGAAAAAAAAAATCCACTAAAGACAAAAATAAACAAAAAAAAATTCGGCATATTGGCTTATTTTAGCTTATTTTTTGTCTTTTCTAATTTTTTTTATATTTTAATTAAAAGCTTTTACCTTTTCAGCTCGTCTCGATAAGATGACTCTAAAAATATAATAGTTTGACTAATGATAAAAAATGTTCACTAAAAACGAAAATATACAACGTCAAATAAACAATAAGCAATTATTCCAAACAGGGCCATATTTTTTAGTTTTAAAATAATGATGATGTTATTTTTTTAATAGTTATTGAAATTGGGTTGTAATATAAAAAGATCTTTTTATATTATTATTAAGATGTGTACAGAATAAAAGTTTAAAAATTAACTTTTAATTTTTCTAGTTGGCAAAGGAGAGTAAAAAAAAAAGTATAGATTATTAAGCAAGGCTAAGATGATGAGAGCTTTTGTGGCCTTCTCTATTTAAACTAAAAGTTTGTTTGGGATGTTTAAAAAGTTTGTTTAGAGATTTAACTTCTAAAAAAAATAGAAAAGGAAAGAAAAATTAGATTGTTTGGTATAATTTGTTGAGGATTGTTTTTTTTTTTAATTTTTTATTGAAAATATTCTTACTTCTTTGTTTTTAAGTTATAGTATTTAAGATAACACCAAGAGTTTTACTTTTAAAAGTAAAATTAACTTTTTATTGAGAATATTATGATTATTTCATACAAAAAAGTGAGATCGTAGATGAACATAATCCTTTCCATGAAAAAAAGAATTAAAAAAAGAATTGTAAGTTATTTTTGGAGTTAATTGAGTTTTAGTTCAATTTTAGAAATATGTAAGAGTTTTAGTTCCACCAATCTTTTTTTATTGGTTTTAATTCTTTTTTAAAAATTTTTAAATTTTTTGGTCTAATATGTCCTTTGTCAACAGGTGATATATTTTCTCTTTAAATGTGATTGTGTTAGCTGAGAATCCCCTTAAAATCACGATAAAATAATAGTTTTTCTCTCTCACAGTCCTGAATAGAAAAATATGTGGGGACAAGATCAGGGAGAATCACTTAGAATTTAATCCTCCGCCGCCCCTCCCCGGCTGCCCCTCCTCCACTGCCTTTTACTCGTCCTCCTCGGCCGTCCCTCCTCCACCGGCTCCCCATCCTCTGCCGTTGCTCCTCCTCGTCCTCCGCTCAGACGTTGTCGCTTCCAGATCAGTCGAAACAGGTCACTTCGCGCCACCTCCTCCGCTTCTCGCCGCCGTCGCCACTTCTCGCTGGCGCCAACTTTCTAGATCTGGACCACCAACTCATATCTCGTCGTTGTCGTCGCCGTCACTCCTTACCATCGCCGACCACCAGATCTAGATCACCGACTCTAGATCTCGCCGTCATTGCTGCTTGTTAACTCTGTCTCCCCCTCTCTCTGATTTACATGAGGTTTGATCCGTCGCCATCTCTCTGATATGGTGTTTCTAGTTCACCACAGCCTTTTTTCCTCTTTCTCCTCCACCAACAACAATGATTTTTTTGATATATATTCTTTATACGATCGGTGTGCAACTGATACAATTATTAGTTGTAAATTCTTTGTTAAACAATTTTGAAAGAACTTATCTATTGAACACTGATACAATTATCAGTTGTATGTTATTGTTAAATGCGCACAACTCCTCTAAACCACCGATATATTTCATCAATTTAAAATTATGTTTATAAGAAGATATTGTAACAAATACTTAATATATCAGTGGCATCTACGTAGTGAACTGGAGTTGAAATGTATCGGTAGTTTACGTTTTTTATGAAAACATTTCTACTAATTATTGATAAATGTATCAGTAGTCACATTTGATTGCAATGAGTTAAAACATATATTAAAACTAATGATTTTGTGAATTTAGAAATATATTAGATTTATGTGTATAGTGAAATAGTTTTGAAAATGTATCATTTGAATGTGACTGTGTATCGTTTGTATGTGTTATGACGACAAGTGATTTCGTCCAACAGACAGAGAGAGATAGAGAAATTGCTTAATTTAATGAATACGTTATACTTAAAAAAAATTTGAAAAAATTTTAAATTAGGAAAGATAGAGAGAGAGAGTGTTTGATTTAAAAGATACGTCATATTTAAAAAAATTTTAGAAAAATTTCAAATTAGGAGAGATAGAGAGAGAGAGAAATTGCTTAATTTAAGGGATACGCCATCTTTAAGAAATATTTTTAAAAAATTTTAAATCAAGAGAGATAATATCTTTAATAAGAATATATTAGATATAATAAAATAATTTTAAACCTGACGGGATCTAATTTGTTAAAAAAAAGTGTTGTGACTAAATCTAGCATCACTATCAGAAAAAAGACTAAAATCAAAATTTTTCTTATTTTTATATGCCAAAATATATTAATATTGATAAAAGTAATAGTTTTTATCTATAAAAATCTATTGATATTAATTTTTTAAATTTTTATTTAATTATTAACCGTCGTCGTAAGCATGGTAGCACGAACTTGTTAGTAAATTCTCCAAAAACTGCCGTAACAGAAACTTTCAGCTCCGATTCTCAATCGGCGAATACAATCCATCCACGTGTTTATCGTTTCCCGCCAAATTCAAGCAAAACACCAACACCGTATATGACCGCTCTCTGCAACTTGAAAGAGCACTATAAACAGAGACGTTCGAAGCTCTCAGACTCTCAGTCCTCCATCAATGGCGAAACCGATTCTGATTCTTTTCTCTCTCGTCGTTTTCTCGCTCTTCTGTCAGTCCTCTCCGCTGTCCTCCAACGCTGTCCTCAACGCCGCCGAGATCCTTTCCAACTCCGGCTTCGTCTCCATGGCGCTGACCCTCGAGCTCATCTCCGCGACCACCCTGACTTCGCAACCGCCGTCCCTTACCATCTTCTCTCCCTCCGACGCCACATTTGCGGAGTCCGGCCAGCCGTCACTGTCTCTCCTCCAATTTCACTTCTCTCCGCTTGCGTTCTCCCTCGAAAGCCTCCGATCGCTTCCCTACGGCACCAAGATCCCCACCATGTCCTCCGGAAAGTCGTTGATCGTCACCACATCGGATTCGAACCAACAAGTTTCGCTCAACAATGTGACAATAGGTGGATCGCCGATATTTGACGACGGATCGTTGATTGTGTTTGGCATTGACAAGTTCTTCGATCTGAATTTCGAGGTTTCATTGCCGAATGAAAACCCTAGCTCCGATCCCCAATGTGTCGTTTCAGAAACCACTCCAAGCTCTGGTGCTTATCCGTTTGATGGAGGTTCTGGATTGCTGAGATCCAGAGGGTACTCTGTTATGGCTTCGTTTCTTGATCTGCAATTGCTAGGGTCTCTTGATCAACCGAAGCTGACAGTTTTCGCACCTGTTGATGATGCGATAGCTGAATTCATCGGTAATTTTAGTGAATACTCATCTCTGTTTCTTAGACATGTTGTTCCTTGCAAGCTCACATGGACTGATCTGACTAATTTCGAAGACGGGACGGTTTTGAGGACGTTTTCGGAAGGGTTTACTATCAAAATTACAAAATTGAATGATCTATTGATGCTAAATGAGGTTCCGGTGACATTTCCGGACATGTACTACAGCGATTGGCTTGTTATTCATGGTCTTCCCCAGTTCCTTGAGCTGCCGGAAACTCCAGAGCAAGGCGCAGAATCTTCAGCTGAATTTAGCAGCGAAGAGTGGATCGCACCCGACCATAGCGAATTTTAAGCTCAGACGATGTTATGATCTCTCCTGTTAGTCACTGAATTGAGCAGCGAGGAGGGTTGCTTCCACTTCTCCATTTCACCATCTCACAAGTAGCAACTCACTGAAATTTTGAACATGTAGTAAATGGAGAGGCATGCATATCAGTAGTTTCCCATAGATGAGGATTTTCTGTTTTTGAGGTGGTTTGGATTGTATATAGGCAGTCTATTGCCGTGTGTCTTGCACATTCTGAGAAAAATGGCTGGATCAGTAAATAAAAATCTATTCAACTACTCAAATTTTTGGTACTATATTTATGATTCTCCAAGATTGCTACTTTTATTAGTTTATATAACAATTATGAGCTGAAAAGAAGGAAAATTGTGGTTATGATTCAAAAGCTTTGGTTGCAGCACATGCCCAAGTGTCACCAGTTGCCCTTTGCATATGCCAACCTCGTGAAGTGGTATGATTGAGGGTGACACCCGGTCAGTATTATAAGAGAATTACTTGGATTCATTTCAAACTTTCATTTTTTTCTCTTTTGGCCTAAACTTACGGTTCTTCCATTTATTTAACGCCAGTTGTGCTCGCTAACATGTCTCCACTTGCTCTGAATATCAATCAATCTGTTGACGTCTTACAGTTCTATTTCTTACCAAACATCTACTTCCTCTCAAATTCCTGCATGGATTCTTCATCCTTCCTCACCCTTGGATACCTCAGGGATTATCAAGTGTAGAAGCCTCTTTTGTCAACAATCCCTTACGTTTCATGTTTTAACCAAATTCCGAATGATCGTGAACTGTTTTATCTTTCCCAGAGTTTATTCAATCAGAGCATTGTAGCACTCTGTCGTATGCTTCAAGTACCCCTTTTGTAGCTTTTGATCCTCGGCCCACCTGACAAACAGAACAAGAATGCCCGTGTCACTCAGCTTCTTCAGAACCTCCCAAACAAATTGGGGGATGCCTCAATGCTGGCACTACCCAATGCCAGAAGAACTGCCATGATTTGATAATATTTTGCAGAGTTGATCTGCATCTTCAGTAATTTGACTATTTTCAACATCTAGACTTCCACCGTTCAAATCGGTCGATATAAACCAAGTTTCTCACTTACATTGCTAGACCATTTAAAACCGTTTTACACTTACATTGCTAGACCATTTAAAACCGTTTTAAGAAAATACCGTGATAGGTTCTTTGTCGTCTCAAGGTCAACAGAGATGGCTGAGACTGGAAGTTACTAACCAATCAGTCAATCAAACATGGTTGTAATTTGATCATGAACAGTAGTAGATGATGGAGAACTTCAACAACATTAGTATGATTCACCAAAAACCCACAAACTAAATCATCTGGTTTGGTTTTCATTCCGCAATGGCCATAGGATTCTCTGATACTGATTATTGAAACCGATTCTCTGCAATCTTTCCATGGTTTATGCATATAAAAAAACAAGAGGAAGGAAATGAAACAATACTAACAAATTGAAATTAAAAGAATGAAATCGTCCTCACCGTTTAAAACCATGTCAACTGGTAAGCTACAAGAGGTATAAAATACATCGGCTTAGAGTGGCAGTACAAAGACTGAGATCCCTCTTATTGAGAGAAGAATGTTGGTGGTGGCTTCTACAATAAATGCCAGCTGCCAACAATACAGCTCCAAAACCTGTAAATGAATCCAATTCTACCCCCACTCAGTATACACACTGTCGAAGCCTGTGACCAGAACCCCACAAAAAATAGTTGTAAAGACTGACAAATATGTGCCAAGGTCTTTTTAAATGGCAAATGCCACAGGTGCATATCCAATTTACCATTCTTGGATGTGATCGTTCTTTTGTTCATACACCACCTTCACTTGCATTGATTTGACTGTGTACTCAAGTCGTCCAGACAACTGGTCATGTAATCCTGAAACTTCTTGGCTTGAGGACCCAGCTTCAAGACATTGATGTCACCCCATCGCGAGCATGGGTCCATCCACCAGCTCTTCCGGCCACTGCACCAGGCCCCTGGGGCAGCTCGGTGGCGGCCACGATCAAGGATCTTCTTGTCAATCAAGTCCAGAACTGGATCATCTTTATAAAATTGTCTTGCAAAAGCAGCTCCACTTTGGACCATCTGATCATAATCTGATGTATTGAGAAAACGGGGTTCCATCTTAGGGGGATTGTCCCATGTCATGTATCTCAGATCACTGTTAACAGTCGTGTTCTTGAACTCCGGTGAATTGCAAATGACGGATTGGAAATAGACTTCTTGGGGCAAAATTGCATTATTAGAAAACATTAGAAGGGTGCGAGGGAGGTTATCCCATCCAAAAACACAGAATTCAAGAAAGCCTCGGCTTAAGACAACCCATTGAGAACCTGAAAATCCAGCAAGGTTTATTTCTCAGAATAACGTTCCTTTAGCAACTTCATTTTTCTGCATAACATATATTGTAATTTTAAGCAACAAAATGAATAAAATACAGAGAAGAGAATTTGCCTGTGAAAGTTTTAAAAGCATCAGGTGTTGAACGCTTTTCTGTGGCATAAAAGATTTGAGTCCTTCTTGCCAAGTAAAGCCCTGGATCAACCACAATCGGACGAATCCTTTGATCCCTGTTATGACATCAAACAAAACAACATTAGTCAGATACAGTCTGAATTATGTGCCACGTAATCATGCCTAATTTAGAGGCAAGGATTTGCCTACTCTTTCCATCCAAGATCACTCGTGTGATCAATGAAATTGAAGTCTCTCTGGACAGAGGAGAACACATGTGATAAATCTGAAACACAGAGATGACAAAGGGAAAGTTCAGTTAGCACAGGTAAAGGAGAGCATTCCAATGTAGCAATGATCAGGGGCAGCAGAAGAAATTTCACATAATTAGAACATAAAGATCTATCAACCAACAACGCAACAACCAGAGATCAAACTAAAGTGAATTATAAATCCCTACAGGGATGACAAGCACAAATAGAGAAATTGACCAATTGTTTCCTTATCAAAAGAAAAAAATAATGTGACATATAATAGATGCAAGTTTACCAACATATAAGATTCCCAAAACAGACATCAGATTCCAGATAATGTCACCCGCATGTGCAATGAGCTCTCTAGTTCTTGGAACATTACAAACTAACAAATACCCCTATTGAAGATAACAATCTTATTCTTAGAAGGAAATAAGTAGAGATTTAAAGGTATTTACCTAAAACCCACCTCTAATACAGTAATACTTCCCAAAGCAAAATAGGAACACGCCACGGTAGATAGCCCACCTGAGTCATCAGCCCCAGGTGATGCCTATTATAATGTAGCACCTGAGTTTCTTGGACATACAATTGGAAGCATTGACAAGGAAATCCCATCATTGCAATTGGAGTGATGTCATGACAATTGGGCCCCCAAGCTCCATGTTTGTGCAAAAGCAGACATCAAGATGATTGCATGATAACAGAAGACATTCGAAAAATACAAACATCATGTCCACATTGGCACAAAAGGTATTGATGATAAAATCTCAACATTGCAGGGTGACAGCCTAAGAGAACTCACTCTTGGTTTTTTATCTTGTCAATTACTGATATATCTGTTAAACATGCTCTGGTTATCTTCAATTTCTATTAGAGAGAATTAAGGCTCCATTTTATTCTCCTATTGCAAGACTTACCAAGCACTAGAAACAGCAAGCCAGTACAAAAAGCCTCATCATACCATCCGCATCCCAATCTCATGAAAGAACAACTATGTGCAAGTGTACAAAAATAATTTTTAGCGCAACTGGTTAAAGAACAAAAACCCAGAGTAAAAGTACACAAATGCATCCATAAAAATGTATAAAATGGAATAGGGTTCAAAGAGTGTTTAGGATCGTCTATTAAAGCATCTAGATATTTTATATAAATATATTATAAGAATTTATTTTTCACTTATATATACACTAAAATATGAATAAGTATTGAGATCAATATCAAGTGCAAATTAATTTTTTTGATAAATATAATTAAACTCATTCCAGACCCTACACTTTGAAAAGCTCATGCAATGGAATGCCTTTTTTACCATGTCAATAAGAAATATTATTATAATTTTGAACTAATTTTTTCCTATAATCCGATGGCTATTACATTTTTTTTTTACTTTGAAGGGAGTCTTAGCGTAACAGTAAAGTTGTTGCTGTATGATCTGGAGGTCATAGGTCACACAGCGCAAGAGGTGTGGAAATAGCCTCTTGTGAATGTAAACTAAGGTTGCGTACTATAAACCCATCGTGCTCCGCCCACATCCCCGGGCCCCGCATACGCGAAAACTTAGTACACCGGACTGCTCTTTTTTTAGATTCATATGTTTGGAAGCTTTCATCACAATTGAGAACAAGGTTTTTTTTAGCTGTGAGTGAGGATATGAAACTAAATTGTATAATAAAAGGTTTAGAGCGGGTCTGGCACTCCCAACATTTGGCTCTTGTGACTAAGATTAAAGCACAAGCCGAACTTGCCAGAGGTAAGTATTACAAGATTTTTGAAGATGTTCACTCAAATGGAGAGTGTTCCTTGTTCCTTCATGTTGTATCTTCTGCTTATGCATGAAATCATGTTATCGTAGCTATGTGGAGGAAACACAATTATCTTTGTGGTTGATCTCTTGCCAATCCAACCTTGTTGGGAATAGCAAAGTCTTCTGTCATCAACGGTGGTTGGCATAAGATTTAACAAGACCAAATATTTTAGCTCACTTGGTAGGACTAAAGGAACCATTTCAAAGGGCTCAAATATTTGTTTGAATTGACGGAGAATCTAGGGCTTTGTTGAGATGATTGAATTGCATTTCATAAGCTCATGGCCACATTCTCACCTTGTGAGGGAGAATGTTCAACTCACAAATCTAGACATTTAAAAAGATCAAGGGTTGGCAATGATCAATATGATGCAATGGCTAGGTTGGGAGCATCTAGCTAAAGGCGCTATTCTCCTCACCATTATCTCAATGTTGGAGTGGTTGGAAAGGCCTACTCTATATATCATGTATTTATGTACAAGAACAGTGCAAATTATATTAGTCTACAACTTTGGGAAAATGGAATTCATTATTTACTTCATAGTCCTTGAAAGGCTATTCTTTGATCTTCTACTTGTCATAGTTTACATCTACCATCACAATCCACCTCATGAATCCCAAGAATGAGCATGCAGAGGTCAAGAATAATACTCTCCTCCGAAGGCATGGAATATTACAGGATATTGACTATTGAGTGCCCCATTCTTACATATGAGATGGAAGAAGGGGAGGAGCATTAAGTTTGATCCTAGCTCCCCCTGCCAAAAAGAAAGAAAAGACAAAGAAAAAGTTGGGGACCAATCTTCAGCCCACCTTCATATATGAGGGTGAGCAAGAGGGTTGGGGGATTTACTTTCATAATACCTGAAGATGTTAAAATTATTCATCACTATTTAAGGAAACTAAGCTTCATTAGATATACCTTATTGCTTCTCTTCATATCAACATTTAGGCTCGTACAAGTACCGTTTATTACAACGTAAGCCTTTCTACTGAATATATTCACAAAGAAGCTTCATTTTTACCTCTCACCATAGAAACTCACTAATGAATACATTTCTAACATCAATGATTAAAGCCTCCTTCCTCCATCATTAAACCAAAGCAAAATGGAAATCCATGTCATTAACACAGATAATGCTTAGATAATTTTCCTAACTCAACATGCAAGAAAGATAGTTATAACTAATAACTGGCTGTCTACCAACCACAACAAGATTATCTTTTCCAGAAAGAAAAAAAAAAGAAAAGGAAGAAGACAAACACATAAATCATAAAAACGTAAAACAAATGGTTACCCTCTCTTAAGTCATTTTATGAAAAACTTGGTTTCACAATTGACAGCGTCAGAGTTCAAGAATTTCTTTCCAATGTAAACTGTCTACAAATAGGAACATGATTGGTTAAATGCATGAAGCATAAATTAAAAAGAAGAGAAAAGTTTGCATAACAAAGTGATGAATGCTAAAACCATCAAGAAAATGTGATGCCATTAAAACATATCTGAGATGCTCGAATGAATAACTTAGGTAGCTCCAATATTCAACGCAAATCACTTAAAAGTAAACAGAGCAATGGCCACAAGCTTAGCTAACTTCAGAATAACTGACAATTATTACAATCACCAAATATACTCACGTTATTTACCATTCACAGCAATTCGAAGAGCTCTCTGTTGCACCAACATAATGCACGCGCATAACGCAGCACGGGGAGAAAGAAAAGGTTAAAATAAATACTAGAAACAAAAGTACAAATTTAATAAAAATGGCATCAATGCCACGAGTAATTCGTCCATTGGACCGCTTCGAACATAGCTAATGCATTTTACATAATCAATAATATCTACTTAAAAATAATTCACCACTAAATGGAAACTACTCTGAAACTTATGGTTCCTTGTCAAAAACACTTATCAATAAGCATACTTCATGGTTGTGCAAAGAAAACAAATCCAGCCCCAACTAGCCCAAGAATAATGTTCATAATTAAACCAAATTACATGTTCTTACATGGGCATAGCTTTGACACTCAAGGCACTATAAAATATACTACTCTTATCAAAAAAATATATGTATAGCAAGTATAGCAAAATGAGGAATGATATACCAGTCAAATTAATCCAAAACCAACCTAGGAATTCAATCACACAAAAAGTACTAGAAAATGGAAGACCATCTTGGGTAAGCAAGGGGTAATCCAATGCACTCAAAGTAATGAACCAATCCCAACCACCATCAACCTTCAAGAGTATCGCCGCGGCGTGCAACACGGAGGCAATGTTCGTCGATCCCATGTACGTCAACCGATCAGGCTTCCCCAACACATCCACATTCCCAAAAGCCCGAATCGCCGGCACGGACTTGACCAAAGCCCCCAACCCTCGTCTCTCCTTATCCGAACCGTCCGCCCCAATGTGAAGCAAATACCTGTTGCGCGGGTGGTACACGGCGAGCAATAACCGGAATATTCTGTCCCCATCGCCGCTGCCGCCGTAAATGTAATACGCGAAGGCCGGTGGGTAACCAGCGCCACGACGGGCGGTGGAGGCGAAAGCCCTATAAGAGCTGTAGGCGTAGTAGGCGGCGCTGAAGCCGGAGATCGAGGAGAGGAAGAACATAAGGGAGACGAATGCGGCGGAGAAGAGCGCGAAGAGCCATTTCTTCTCAGCTCCCATAGTGGTTCATACAGCTTTAGGATCATGGAATGAACGAACCAGAAAAAAAGGATGAAATTAGGGTTCGGAGTTCAGAATTAGTGAATATAGGGTCGAAGAATTGCATTTGTTAATGGATTAATGGAGATCTTGATTGTTTGTGGCTTTGAATTGAATTGAATTGAATTAAATATTCAATTCAAGATTTCTGCGAAATTTCTCAATATATAGTCACTGTATGTGTAATCTGATGAACAGAACTTTGGGGGAGAGACTAGAGATAGATAATAGAGTGAGATTGGTAGGGTTAGGATTAGGGTTTGAAATCCAAATTTATTGTTGTTGTTGATGTTGTTGTGCTAACACAGTTCATGAATTTGGATTTCGATTTGATCTCTGAACCTGAAAAATAGAGGTGGTGTGAGAGTTATGCTTCGTGTGTAGAAGTGCTAGCGGGATAGCTACTCACTTCTCTTGAACGTGTGTAGTACGCGCTCATCGAACGGTCATGATATTGTTTGATATGAAGATGGGATTGATTTGACCGTTCATTGTGAGATTGTTCACGCACGAACTGGGTAAGTGTGGGAATTAGCAGGTTTTATCTGGGATAAATTTCACTGACTACCCCTGAAATTTTTGATAAAAATAAAAATTATTTTTATGATTTTAAAAATTACATTAATACTTTCTCAAATTTGATTTTAATATCAAATAGATCTCAACTATTATAATTTTCGTTCAATTTAACGTAAATCACAAAATCGCCATCAAAATTGCTCTTTCCGTCCAAAACCACCACCTACAAACCATCCCCAAAATCAAAACCCTCGCCGCCACCGCCCCCCCC
>JAULJZ010000024.1:6145675-6165842 GCA_032270985.1 Heliamphora pulchella
CTTGGGCATCATATATGACAAACATTCTTTCAAATGTTGGTGCTGAACCCAACCAACATCTCTCCAACTTCAATACAGCATGACTTCCAGGATTCTGCCTCCGTATCATCTCACAGTAGTCCCGTATTGTTCTCTATAGTCACCTTCAATTATGCTCAATGCCTTTCTCTTTGCCCTATAAACCTACATGCTTGATACATCAACCATCCAATCTCTTCTGACTTCTTTTCTCATTGCCTTCACCTGCCAATCGAGATTATCACTAATCTTGTGAGCATATTTGGTGCCAAGCCAGCTTGATGTCACAGTCTTGTTGTTATATTTTCTCCCACAAGAGTGAGGACCCCTTAAGCTTTTTATCTGAAATGAACTTGTATCATGCAATGGAGATGCATGAAATCTGAATCCACAATCCTCTTTGTATACTACAGTGACCCTATTTGCCTCATTCTTAACGAACTTGAACTGACATCCTTCCTTGATATGGTACTCCCTTAGAAATGTCTTAAACACTTTGACATTAGCAGATACCATGCCTAGCTGAAATTTGGGATCCTTCATGTCTCTTTTTTCAACAAACTCAGGAAATTTAATTCTGCTCTCATCATCTGAGTCCACATGTAGGCTGAGATTATCATCACTACTATCACTTCCTACATCTTCGGCCTCTACTTCTTCATCTTCATTTCCACCTTCACATTGCACTTGAACTTCATCTTCATAAGCCCCCTCCTCCTCCTCTTCCACCTTAAATGATGACGATGATCTCTCAAACCCACTGAATTCTTCATCACTATCACTGTTAGTCATAATGTCTTCAATGGACCCAGCAAGTATAGCTCCCTCATCAGTGAGGGAGGCTTGGTTAACATTAGATCTCATCACTACAGTAAAGAAATAATCATAAATTGTCAAAAAAAAATTAAAATCTCCAAACTACAATCAGCAAACCCTAAATTATTTTCAATAGATTTGTTTAGAAACCCCAAATTCCCCTATCGTCAAACACATTGTTCACATTCGCAAACACATTTTTTTGAAGTTAATCATAAATTGCAAAAGAAACCCAAATACCCAAAATTAGAATCATCAAACCCTATTTCGGTTTAAAATCCTATTTCGAAACCCAATTTCAATTTCGCATTCCAAACCCTATTTCGATTTGCCATTCCAAACCCTATCCCGATTTCCCATTCCAAACCCAAATCCCTAAATAAGAATAAGCAAACTAACAAGTAAGGTTTCATACATACCGCGCTATGCCGAACTCATATGTAACCTCTAATGGCGTTCCGAATAATTACAGTCCCCAAGTTGATGTCACACAACTTGTCGTTTGTAGCCTCCAATGGTGATGGATGCAATCTATAAGTAGGGTTAGAGGTGAACGACAGATAAGAGAGAGAGAGTGTGTCGTTGCGCTAGAGGAGAACGAAAGAGAAGAGAAAAAGAGTCTGGGTTTGCGTCAGGATATTTTAGTCATTCGCAATACTCCGTTAAGGGAGTAAGTATTCTCTTTATTTCGAGTAGTTTATAGGCCACTTTGAACGGGTTTTTAGTTCATGGGAGTTAAGTGATACACGGGTATAATATAGGGGGTGCTTCTGTAATTTTTCCTTTTTAAAAATTAATTTTATAGACTATGTTTATCTATGTTTTTTGTATTTATTTTAATTTATAAATTAATTTATAATAATTATTAT
Source organism: Heliamphora pulchella (assembly GCA_032270985.1). Lineage (NCBI taxonomy): Eukaryota > Viridiplantae > Streptophyta > Magnoliopsida > Ericales > Sarraceniaceae > Heliamphora > Heliamphora pulchella. The sequence goes on from JAULJZ010000024.1 coordinate 6,147,379, forward strand.
TTTTCTTATTTGCCTCTATATATAATAATTTAAAATATACTGGTATCTATAATTTAGTAAGTAATTGTTTATTATGAGTTTATATTTATAAACTAACTTATAATTTAAAATATAATGGAATTTATAATTTAATAAATAATAGTTTATTATAAATTATTTTTATAAACTAAATTATAATTTAATAAACAATGGTATATATAGTTTAATAAACAATAAATTATTATAAGCTTATAATTATAAACAAACTTATAATTTAATAAACAATGGTATAATATATAAGTTTTTAAATCATTACTTTTGTACTATCATTTAGTTTTTGTTTATTTATTTTTTCTTGTATAAAAATACAATAAAGTTGAACACTTCATGTGATTAAATGCAAAATAGAAATTTTGCTATTCAATAAAAAGTAATATCATTTACATTAAAGTATACAATTTTTTTTTAAAAAAAAGTAAAGAAATTGCATTATTATTGGTCAAATACATCTCAACTAAGCTAACACCTACAAGCCTACCAATCATATGTATTATTGTCCACTTAAACTATTAAAAGTATAACTAAACAAATGAAATTCACAATTACAAATTTAGATAAATAAAATTTAAAACTTCAAAATTACAAATTTAGTATGAGTGAAATAATTTTTCAAGACTTTTGAATGTAATAACATCCAAATACCCTTGAAGTCTTGTCTTCTAATCCAAAATATTATTGTTTATATTATGTGTATTGTATGTTACGGGTGATTAATAATGTCTTCACCATCTCTCGATTGAGCTTGAGCCTATAGTCACTTATTAGTCATCCACCTACGCTAGATGTTATCTTATAAGCAATTGTAGAGATAAAAACAATTAATATATCATAAATTATCACGAATAAGATTGACTACGACAACTTGTGTTGTTTTTAATATTTTAAAATATTAAAATTATTTTCATCAATATTTTCAAAAATGTCTAAATAGCATTGGAGTTATGAAACACTACTACATCGGTGTTGTGTTAGTTTTTTAACTTTTATTTTTAAAAAAATAGAATCACTTCAAGATGAAGTGACAGAGGATGGTGTTTATTGCCCATTTGTTAGTATAATTTGTTTATATTCGTTATTAATTCTTTAAGTGTATTTAAGATTTATTCAAATTGTTTTTAACTATCATAAATTTTATCTAAAAAATATTTTAAATCAATATCTTTTCACCTAGCATCCAATATTATAATTATTCCAAAAATATGTGGTAATTTGTCAAAATATTTCTCAAATTTATATACCATATTATTAACTATGTTAAAAAATCTATCATTTTGTAAGTACTCTATAAAATAAATTTATTATTTTTGTAAGTTGGTGTAAAACAAGTGGAGTAGTAAGAGTAAATATAAGAAATAATTTAGTTAATTCGTCAAAAACTTTTAAAAATTTCTTGTATAAATTTATATTACCCCAATCTTAATCGATTGATGGATTAATATTATTTATTGATTGTGTTTTAAAAAATAAATTATTTTTTTCTTTATTTTATTGTTATTTGTAATATATAATACATAGCATTTTATCTAATTTCTATATCCGATGGTGATTTTTTAACTTTTAAATCTTCTTCAATACATATTTTTCTATAAATGTCTACCATTTTAGCACTACTATTTATTATTTTTACAGGTTTCTTGCTCTATCAACCGACTCATTATATTCATTAAATCTTCCTTTAACAATTAAATTTAATAAATGTATAAAGCATCGAACATGAAATAATTCTCTATATAAAGAAGTTATAAATTACATTTAAGATATTGAACATATTTATTATAATAAAAAGCATTATATAAAGTAATAGAAAATATATTATTACGAAGCCTCCATAAACATATTTGACCTCTAATCACATCAAGATAAACTTTGAAGGAATAGGGAAGGCAACTCTTGGAATTCAGATTATGAAGTCTCCACAAACATATTTGACCTCTAAAATATCTTCTGATCACCCTCCTAAAGTCAGAGAATAAGCACCTTGAACCAAATTTAGAACTTGTCTTTGTATGGCAGGAAGCTATCAATTTCTTTTGAACATTACTTTCTTCTCAAGGTTCGGTGCTTGAAGAAGAGATCCTTGATAACATCATCTCTCTAGTCATAGAGAAAGGTAATAAGATGCTTACGAGCCCTCACAATATGAAAGAAGTTCAAAATGTAGTTTTTAGCATGTCGGCGCACCTTAACTCAAAAGAAAGACTTCTCCTATCCTTTAAAGCCTGATGGCTTTTCGGGTTTTAATTATAAATCTTGTTAGGATTTTATAAAATAAGATCTTTTTTAGCAGGTCACTTATTTCTTTGTTGAATGTACAATCCCTCGTTCCATCAATGTCTTACTTTGATTCCTCTATACTTGTAGTGCGACCAGTATAAAAAAGTTTTATAGTTTTAACAACATAATTCTTTTTATTTAAATTGCAATTATTATCTATAAAATGTACAGTAATACATTGGTATTCTAAAAAAATTGACCTTTGGGGGCCTCAAGCTAACCTTGGGCTGGTCCTCAGGCTGGGCCAACCAAGAGCTATAAAATGTGAAACATCCGATCAAAATTTGCTGTTGATAAGACCGTTGAAGGCTTGGGCCTAAGGCCGGCCCACGGGTCAAAATAACCGTTATGGCATCCCGGGATGGACCGTTTCATGGACCTTTTTTACACCCCTACCAGCAATGTGATGTGAGGAAGGCTCCATGCAATTGGTCCATTGCTGCCTTAGTTTTGGATGTGTTAACCATTTTCAGCTCTCAATCTGAATGGAAGATAGCTTTTTGTGCAAAGAGCGTCCAATGTTGTTGCTCAGAAGATTGCTGCTTGGGCGTTCAAGAACAACTTTTCGGGATCATTCCACCCCGATCATCTTTTCCGTAGGATGGCAATGGCGCGAAAGGGTCCCATTCCCATTTTTTATTTGATCGGAATAAAAATGGAAGAAAGTATCGGAAATGTAGTGTGGAATGAAAATATTTTGAGAATACATTTTAAGATTTAAAAGAGTGATATTAATAAGAGTTATAGATAACATAATAAATAAATAAATAAATAAATAAATTGTTGATAAATCAATAAAATTGAAAATAAAAAATATAAGAAATAAAAAAATAGAAATAAATATAATATTTTAATGTTTTAAACTTATTATATTTTAAAAATATATATTTTATACATGTATTTATATTTGAAAAATTTTTATTTATGTAATCGGGGAGCAGTACGAAAGAAAATGAGATAGAAAAAACAATTATCATCCCTATTTTATTTGTTATTAAAAACGAAAAAAATTCATAAATTGGGATGGAATTGCCATCCTTACTTTTCCCCTTGGTTCGTTGTCTTTATCTATAGGGACGGCTTTTGGGTGGTGGGAGTAATGCCCCCTAATCCTGGACGTTTTTTCTTCTTGCTTCACTGGTTCTGGACTTTTTTGTTTTCTTTTCTTTGTTTTAGCTAAAAAAAAAAACTATAGACATTTTGTTTTGTTTTCTTTGTTTTAGCAAAAACACAAAAAAAAAAAATCAAAAAGCTATGGATTTTTTGTTTTCTTTTCTTTGTTATAGCACAAAAAAAAAAAACTACAAATTCTCACAAATTTGGAATTCTAAATTCGACTCTTACTGGTTATGCTCAATTTAAATCGATGCTTGTAATTTACGAAATACGACTAGTATAGGTAAGTATAAGAGAGAGAGAGAGAGAGAGAGAGAGAAAAAAGAGAGAGAGAGGTGGAAAAGGAACCTAATTCACAGTGAACTGCCAGAACAAATGTACATTATTTTGTTAGCGAGGGAGGAATGAGATTAAAATCCCTCACTAAGACCATCTCCAATGCACTTCCCTAAATTTTACCTAATGGGCTCCCTAAAATAGATAAAAACTATTTTAGATAACCAAATTTTCACTTACAACTCCAATCATACTTCTTATTTTAAAAAATTATATTTTTTTAAATTTAATATATGCCAAATAGTACCAAACACAGCCGTGTATCAAACACGGCCATACATACAACAAACACACAGCATCTTCAATTGCACCAAATAAACAATACCAAACATAAAAACCAGAAGCACAGCAAAACAAAAAAACGAGAGCAAACCAAAACGTAAAAAGAAGGATATTCAGCAAGTCGAGAGCAGAGCAAAACGGATGAAGAAGGATCTTTAGCAAAATCGGAAGACAGATCTTCAACAATCTCACCAACAGACCAACGATTTCAGCAATTTCACCACCAATTTCAGCAATCAAACCAACAACGGATTCAGAAATTTCAGCAAAAAATTCAAAAAATCAAACTGTTGGAGGCTTCCTAAATTTATTGGTTGCTCGCCACAAATGGAGAGCCATTTTTGTGGAAGCTAAAATGGTACGCAGTTTGGCAAGAGTGTTGGAGCTCTAATTTGGGCGATTGCTCGCTAAAGTGGTGAATGAGCCATCTTTGGCGAGAGGATTAGAGTTGCTCTAACAGCCACAAAGCCAATAATATCCTCTTCTAATTTGACAGTTAAAAAACAACAAATCATGGGATATAAATAACTGGGGAGGTAGTGAAAAAAGAGAGCCCCATGAAACAATACAATAAATTGAAAATTAAAGAATAAAGCGTAAGCCATGAGAGGTCAAAAAATACAACACCCTATATGGGAGTATAAAGTGGCAGATCCCACCTATTGGGCGAAGACGGTTGGCGGTGGCTTGGGCGAAATACCAGCCCCCAACCAACAATTCAGCCCAAAAACCCGTAACAAATTCACGCTGGCCCTCCAATTCTACGCCCCACAATGTACAGACTGACAAAGCCTGTGATCAGACTCCCGACAAAAAATGTGTAAACACCAAGGTTCGTGTCTCAACTGAAGACGGTGTTTCCAACCGGCCGATGACTCGGATAGGAAGCAAATTAGCCCAATTCTTAGACGAGCCTCCTTCAATTGGTACACCTTCACTTGCACTGGTCTGACTGGGTGTTCAAGTCATCAAGAAGACTGGTCATGGACTCCTGAAACTTCGAGGCTTGAGGCCCGGGCTTGAAGACATTGACATCACCCCATTGCGAGCAAGGATCAATCCACCAGCTCTTCCTGCCGGTGCACCAGGCCCCGGGGGCAGCTTGGTTACGGCCACGCCTGAGGATTTTCTCGTCAAACATGTCCAAAACCGGATCATCTTTATGAAATTGTCTTGCAAAAGCAGCCCCACTTTGAACTATCTGATTATAATCTGATGTGTTGAGGAAGATAGGTTCCATTTTGGGGGGATTGTCCCAGATCATGTATCGCAGATCACTGTTAACAGTCGTGTTCTTGAACTCTGGTGAATTGCAAATGACGGAATGGAAATACACTTCTTGGGGCAAAACCGCATTATTACAATACATTAGAAGGGTGCGGGGGAGGTTAGCCCAGCCAAGAATACAGAATTCAAGAAAGCCTCTACTTAAGACAACCCATGGAGAGCCTGAAAAACCGGAGAATTTTTCTTTAGCGATTTCACTTTTTAATTCCCAACTTCCACTGTAATTTCAAGTAGCAAAATGAATAATAAACAGAGAAGTGGATTTGCCTGTGAAAATTGTAAAAGCATCGGGTGTGGGCCGCTTTTCTGTGGCATGAAAGATTTGGGTCCTCCGCGCCAAGTAAAGCCCCGGATCAACCACAATCGGATGGACCCTTTGATCCCTACAACACAACACAGTGTGCACACAAAAATATATACTCAGATATGGTTGGGATTATGTGCAACTTCAAGCATAGCTAATTTAGCGATAAGGCTTTGCCTACTCTTTCCATCCAAGATCGCTAGTGTGATCAATGAAATTGAGGTCTCTCTGGACAGAGGAGAACACATGCAATAAATCTGAAAGTATATAGATGATATCCAAAGATCAGTGAACATTCAAATGTCATAAATCAACAATTAAGAATTTGTGAAACTTCAAGGACAACTACAAATTATCAAGGGCCGCAGAAATCTAACAAAATAGAACATTAAAGATCTATCGAAGTAAAGTGAATACAAGGATATGCTAGTTTACCAACATATTATGTTGCCAACATAAACATCAAATGTCAGATAATGCCATCTGCATGTGCCATAATCTTCCCAGTTCTTTAACAGAACAAACAAACAAATGTCAGTATTGAAGTCAACAGACAATCATGTCCTTGGAAGAGCATTGACAAGGAAAAGGCCCTCAGCAATTGAGTGATGTCATGATGCTGGGGTATTCAAGTTCGCATATATGCTAAAGTCTTGAAATGACAATCAAAGATCAACATATGCATGCCATTCGTAAGAAAACAACTCCCAACAAAAGGTATTCATGACGTGTAACAATAGATGTAAGTTTTGACAGTATTTCTAAACTACTGTGGTAAAGGCTACATATATTGGTCCTCCACAATCATTTCTGAATAGATTCATTTCCCATAGGCCATAATTTTTAAAGGCTGGAAATGCAAACCTGCAAATGCATTTTGAGTCTCCTAGAGTCTGCTGCGTGTTGTATATATTTCATCCATACATTGGATAAATGCTATAAAACACTTGAATAAAGCAAATAACGATGCAAACTTGCAATATAACCATATTGCAAGCATCAAAATTTTAAATTATGTCCCACAACAACAAAAATTTGCCATCCCAAAAATGAAGAAGAAAGAAAGATGGGCATTCGATTGGGGAAAAAATGAGAGGGAGAGAAACAGGAAGTGTGATAAACAGGGCCTCAATCAATGCTTAATGAAGAACCATATATCATCATGCTACGTTGCATCAACTCTTCTAAACATATATAAGTACTCATATCGGATACTTAACACTTAGGTTAAGATATTAGATATGCATCCAACTTGTATAACTAATATTCTTCGAATGAGGTATTTGTCATCTTGTAATCACCATTTACTTTAAAAATAAAATATAGATGTAAAGAAATAAAAAAATGGCGTGTCATTAAAACCGAAAATTAGATGAATCCGATACTTAGACACGTATTAGCACCACGAAACAATCTCTATCATCAAATAATCACCATTTACTTCAAAAATAAAATAAAGAAAAAAAGAAATATAAATATCTCATTGCGTCTTTAGAACAAAATATTAGATAAGCCCAATAGTTAGACACGTATCAACACTCGACACCCATATCCATATCTAAGACCATGTAGCATAGTCATCATGTACCCTACCAAAGGTAAAGGCTCACATGGACCAAGTCGCTAACTACAAAATGGATTATAAGTTAAAAGAAGCGAACATCATGTGCAACTTATGCCCAGGCCTACACCTAACTGGAAGTCACCTCGATAGGACCCTAAGTTTGTGCCTCACTGCACCTTGGGCTTTATAGGTGCTTTGGTGCGCCTTTATCAGCTGCCACATCCTCCATTGCGCTATCACAGCTATTGCTATTCTTTTCCCATTTACTAGAAAAGGTTCCTAAAAATAGTCTCAAAATTCTTTAAATCCTCTTTGAAAGTTGTGTAGTAGCATGAAACATGAAACCTATGATCCTCACGCCTAGAGATGGCCGTTTAAATTCGATCCATGGGAGCCTGATCCAATTTGAGCTGTTGGGGGCGGGTAAAAGAAAAACCTTCAATATACATTGCTTCAACAGTACAACTCGTTAAAATTGACCCACTCCGTTAAAATTGACCAAGAGTTTGCACAGAAACATATGCCCTACCAATTTGCTAGTTAGCAAGTATAGATTCAGAAATTTCAGGAAAAAGGAAACCTAGTTCAAGATAAACCCATTAAACAAATGATGATTACTAAAAGTACAAACATTCTGCCACACACACTCTTCACTTTAGATTTTCTTAGTTTAGGACAGAATGCTCTAGGTTCTGACTGTTGGTCTGATTATCTCTCCAAAAGTAATGCTATATATCAACCTAAATCAAAATGTGAAGAAGCAACAAATCAAACAAAATAATATGTACATACTGATTCAGTTAAATAATAGTCAATGAACTTGGTCGAGATTCTACTTGTAAACATGAGAATATCTACATAAAAAGGTTTGCAACAGCCTCTCGTCAAGTACTCTTCCAATCCTTTAGGCTTTAAATTATGCCCTCATTAAATAATTGAACAGAAGCCCATCATATTGGCTCAGTCATCATACGAGCTTGAGAAGCCCAAAATTGTATCAAATCATATAGCAGGCTAGGATATGAAGATCATTATATTCCACTACTATGCTAACTCCATTCCCTAATTGTGCCCGACAAGGAAAGGTCCCATGGAGATGAATTTATAAACGAGTAGTTGTACTTATTCACACTTTTTCAGTTTTTGCTGCAGTTACGGACCGCTCATTTTCAGCCTTGAATAATATTAAAACAAGGTGTCCCAACAAAATAGAGCATGATTTTTTCATGGTCACTTTGCTTTTGTCTATTGCAAGGAAAATAAATTTAGCATCAAGTCAAATCATAGAAGACTTTATGGATTTAAAAGAACGTCGAGTTTCAAATTTGATAGATGGTGGGTTTTAGAAATACAAAAATCTAATTATGTTTGTTTTGCTCTTATGTTTTTTAGAGTTAATATATAGCAATTTTATTTATTATCTCTACCCTTAGTGTAAATTTGTAATTTTTTCTTATTTTCTAGTTGGAATAAGATAGTTTATAGCAATAGGAAAAAGAAAATGTATTCATGTTTGGCCTTGTGAATTTGAACTCCTAGTTTCGTCCCTACCCATAGTGGTCCAATATTGAAATGATCAAATTCATTTTTGTGCCTCACTAGGGAAGCTAATTTGGTTGGATATACTTCGAAACCGATTGTGGCCCTGGTTCAAAGTGATGTCTGATTTTTACCACTTGACTATAGAATCTCATGACTGAACAAATTTATCACCATAATCAAACAGCCTCCATCAGTAAATCAACAAATTAACACAAGTACTGCTGAGACAATGTATGATCAAGTGCAACGAAGATGGTTATAAGTTATAATTCACATCACTATCCAGGGACCACAACAAGATCTGAAAAAAAAAATAGAAATAAAAAACTAGACACGTCTATTGTTCGATTAAAAACAAGAAACAAAAGGGTCACCATGCAGAATCCACTAAATCGCCAATGGAAGTTCTCAAATCTTGAGTTCTTCAAATGCCAACTTCAGCATTCACAACTCCAAAGTAAGAACTTTAGACACAGGAATTTGGTAGGAGAGGTACAGCAAGTGTAAAATGAAAAAGATTCAAAATAAAAAATAAAGATAAAAGGAATAGGAGAAAGAAAGTGATATACGTTAAAATTAAGTGAAAGATACAACATCGTTAAAACAAATCTGAGATGCATGGAATGACATTGCAAGTATCTGCATTGTTCAATGTAAGTAGCATACAAAAAAACTGAGAAAATGGCTACAAGAATAACCTTGATAGTAACCTACAATTATTACAATCACCAAATATTCTCCTCAAGTAACATGCAATTAGCGGAAATGCCAAGAATTTTGCACATCTATTACTATTATAAAAGCCAACACCCCATTTGGTGCATCCTTTCAACTGAAGCCAACTCACATTTTTCTTTTCCAAAAATACCATTAATTTCTAACTACATACGAAGAAAATAATACATATATATGCATAAACTATGAAATAATAATTTCAGAATCTATCACATATTGTGCGTTAGCCTTTTAAATAAGAGGTGAAGAATTTAAATCTTACCAAGTATAAGATGTGAAAATAAGTATGTAAATATTTGACGATTAAAAAAAATTATACCAACCAAGATATAAAAGTGGGTGGAACCCATCCCCAGGCATGTAGGCCCCCCATGCTCTTGCACAGGATTATCAATCCTAAAAATTTATCATGGATCTATTCTAATTCATTGGGCATGTAGGTCCATACCCTTGCACAAAAATTTCATGTTTTGGATTGAGAAATAAAGGGTACAAGATTGAATTAAAAAATATTGGGACCTACTATTTTAATTTTTTTCTTTCGAGATAAATAATTCTGTATTTGTATCGTGAAATTAGGATTAGTTAATGCCCGATGAATGAGAAGTTGTTAATTTTTTATTTATGATATTAATAATGCTAGAATTCTATTAATATTAGTAGTACTAAATTCTAAATTATCTTTCATTCTTATTTAACAGTAAAAAATAATTTGGTAAATTACTCCAAATACAATTAACCTCACATTTTTGAACAAGTTTCATCCTCCTTCCTTATTATTTGAAATTTCATTACACAGTCACCCAAATCGTTAGGGTTCGTCTATAAACGTGTAGTTCTATCAATCGGATGAAATTTGTTTCCAAAATTACCCCTGTACCAGTGTAACCAACTTGTTAGTCCTATCCTCTTTTTAAGCCCGCATCAAAATATGGTCCCTATATTTTATGCAGTGAGTTTTTAAACTTGTTGTAGAAAGTTAATATTTTGTAGTAATTTAAAAATTAATTCACTAACCATTACTTTTGAAAAAAAAAAAAAAACCTCTTCCTTGGCCCGGCTTCTCATTTCCGTTTTATGGAGACAATTTTTTTTTAAAAAAAATATTAATTTTTAATTAAAATAAATCAGATTTTATTTTATTTTTATCCAAACTATACATCAATAATTGCATGGAATAATGGAATCTGAATAGTGATTGCAATTGTTATCTACAAATATGTTGAAATCTTTTACATCTATACTATGGGCTTGATTTGCTTACAAGTTATTTAGTTTTTGTTTTTTAAATCTAAAGTTAAAAAATATTTTAAAAACTAACATGTATTATTTAGTAAAAAATAAAAAAAATAAAATTTAAATTAAAATAAAAATTTTCAAGGCACTTTATTTAAATTTTTATCTCATTAAAAAAATAACAATACCATACTTGATAATTTGTTTACTATTATTACTAACTATATATAATTATTATAACCAACTAGATAGAAAGGTAATATTATTCAATTTGAATAAAAAAAAAACAAAAAACTAACTTTCAACCCAATTAGTCAATTTAGAAAAGTCTAGTTTAAAAGATAATTTACTAAAAATATTTACTTTCAATCCAAAAAAACTTTTTAATTAAAAAATAAAAAATAAAAAACTAACTTTTAAACTATAGTTACTAACCAAGCCTATATATATGTATACAAATATTATGGTGGAGAGCAAAAGTTATGGGTGCTTAACTTAAGGTCATGAGAGTTATACGATTATTTAAATTGTTTATGTTAAAAGATGAAATTTATATAATCATATAACTCTTAAAAAATTCACTTATTCGTATTACTTATTTTAAAAAATATCTTTAGACACGAATAATTTGTTAACGTATTTACCAGATATTCATGAGATTTAATGTTTGTTTGGAATGTCTAAAAAATTTGACTTTTAAGAGATTTAACTTTTTTTAAAAAAAAAAAACATAAAAAACAAAAAGTTAAATTGTTTGGGATAATTTTTCATACTAATTTTTTTATTTGTTTTGTTTTTCATTGAAATATTTAAAATGCCTCTACTTTTAACTTTTAAGTTGTAGCGTTTGGAAAATTGGCACAGCTCTTTTTGTTATATTGAGTAGGATTAACTTTTTTAAATAAGAGTATTATAATAATTTTGTTTGAAAAAAAGTTAGGGTGTTTGAAATGGAATCCCTGAGTTACTCGGGTGGAATTGACTCGAGTTAGGTATTGCGGAATCACTCGGGTACAGTCAATCGACTCAGGAACACCTGAGCTACTCGGGTGCAATTGACCTACTCTAGTACACCCGAGCTACTCAGGTATAGTCGACCTACTTGAGTATACCTGAGTCACTCGGATACAGTTGACCTACTTAGGTACACTCGAGCCACTAGGGTACAGCCGCCCTACTCTGGTATGCCCGAGCCACTCGGGGTGCGGTTGCGCTACTCGAGCACGATTGATCCACTTTGGTACATTTTACCCGCTCTAGTACGGTCGACCCGCTTGGCTCCCCTTCTCGGGCAAGTGACTAACCTACGTGATATCTCGGGTCGCTCGAGTACAGAACTCCATTTTGGTGACAAGAATTACTTTTTCTTCTTAACTATATGATTTAAACAATACATCTACTCGAGTCACTCATAACCCGAGCTATTTGCCCCTCCAGTAGCTCGCCTACAATACTTTCACTCATTAACTCGATTCACTCATGACTCGAACTACTCGCCCCTTCAGTAGCTCTGCTAACTAATATTGTTGCTCATCATGCAAAAGCACAAGACATTCCATAGTACAGACTATGAAGCATAGCCCTAATTACGAATGAATACATTTCATAGCACAGACTATGAAGCATAGCCCTGATTACGAATGAATACATTTCATAGCATAGAAGCATAGCCCTGATTACGAATGAATACATTTCATAGCACATACTATAAAGTATAGCCCTGACTACGAATCAAGACATTCTATAGCACAGACAATGAAGCACAGCACAGACTGTGAGTAGCTCTGACTACGTGACTATATGGCCATTGCACATACCATGAAGACAGCACAGATTGTGAGTAACTCTGACTACTTGATTATGGTGACATAACACAGACTATGTGGCTCAGCACTGACTGAATAGTCAAGATATAATACAGACTATATGATTATTGACTCCTCTGAGAATCGAAAGAATGTCCCAGAGACAATAGAGACAATGGCAGTATAATCTTGCACGGGACGTTGAGAGACATGTGACTTAGTGGATAAGAAAAGGACTTGTCAGACCATGGGACCCTTCCATTCAAGTAACTCCCGAGTCACTCGACCCGAGTGGGTTAGGTGCTTGACCCGAACGGGTCGGGTACCTATGGGGCACCTGTTGGCCGACCTAGTTGAGTTGGAGTAGAACACTAACTGATCAATTTTTGAGATGGAATCCCTTAATTCCTCGAGATCACCTTTCTTGAGATAATTATACCTCTTAGGGAGTCCTATCCCAATCCTAACAAAACTCCTCTAAGAGTTACAAATAGGAGAAAAAGTTGTGCTTTCAAGAACAATCAGATTAGAGAGCCCGATACGCTGTTCATACTGTCAATACTCTAAACTCAATTAGCCTTCTCTTTCACCTAACCTTATTTCTCTCCGTTCTGTGTTTCTGACTACTTCGCATATTTTGATTCTCCATTATTGTTTATTATTTATCTATTCCAAAAGGATCCTACATTATTTGGCGATTCCACTAGAGAGGTGAATTTGTGAATGGCCGAACCGCTCGTGTACGGTCGAGCTACTCGGGTATAGTCGAGCTAGTTGGGTATGGTCGAACCACTCAGGTACACCCGATCCATCGATTTACTCGAGTACACTCGAGCTACTTAGGTACAGTCGACCTACTCTGGTACGACCGAGCCACTCGGGTGTGGTTGCGCTACTCGAGCATGATTGATCCACTCTGGTACATTTTACTCGCTCTAGTATGGTTGACCCGCTTGGCTCCCCTTCTCGCGTGAGTGGTTCAACCTACGTGACATCTCGGGTTGTTCGAGCACAAAACTCCATTTTGGTAATAAGAATTATTTTTCTTCTTAACTACATGATTTAAACAATACATCCACTCGAGTCACTCATGACCCGAGCTACTCGCCCCTTCAGTAGCTCGCCTATAATACTTTCACTCAATAGCTCGAGTCACTCATGACTCGAGCTACTCGCCCCTCCCGTTGCTTGACCAACTAATATTGTTGCTTATCGTGCAGAGGCACAAGACATTCCATAACACAAACTATGAAGCATAGTCTTGACTACGAATGAAGACATTTCATGGCACTTACTATGAAGCACAGCACAGACTGTGAGTAGCTCTGACTATGTGACTATATGGCCATGACACAGACTATGAAGACAACGCAGACTGTGAGTAGCTCTGACTACTTGATTATGATGACATAGCACAGACTATGTGGCTCAGCTCTGACTGAATAGCCAAGATATAGCACATATTATATGATTATAAATTTCTTTGAGAATCGAAAGAATGTCCCAGAGACAATGAAGATAATGACAATACAATTTTACACGAAATATTGGGAGACACGTGGCTTGGTGGCTAAGAAAAGGACTTGCCAGACCATGGGACCCTTCCACTCAAGTCACTCCCAAGTCACTTGACCTGAGTGGGTCAGGTACTCGACCCGAATGGGTCGGGTACCCATGGGGCACCTGTTGACCGACCTAGATGAGTTGGATTAGAGCACTAACTGATCAATTTTTTGGATAGAATTTCTTGATATTTTGAAGATCACCTTTCATGATTTAATTAAATCTCTTAAGGAATCCTATTATAATCCTAACAAACTCCTCTGAGGGTTATAACTAGGAGGAATAGCTGTACTTCCGAGAATGATTAGATTAGAGAGCTAGATACGCTGTTCATACTGCCAATACTCCAAACTCAATTAGCCTTCTCCTTGACCCAGTCTTATCTCTCTCCGTTCTGTGTTTCTAACTATTTTGCATATTTTTGACTCTCCATTATTATTTATTATTTGTTTATTCCAAAAGAACCGTACAAAATTGAATAAAATAAGTTGAGGAGTGTTGACTAGAAAGAAAAAAAAGAAGATCTATAGAAAGCAAAAAATAAAATAAGATATATCTTTTTAAACCCGTTTGTTGTTGTTATAATGGAAGGTGCAAATGTGTCTTTTTCCTTTTGAGCATTGAGTGACTAGAAACATCACATTAGTGTAACTTACTCTTCAAAAAATCAGGGATAATTTATTCTTTATATTATCTCGGTAACGGCGTTAGATTATAAGGGAGGAGAATGTAATTTGTCCAAATAAGTGGGATTGACTATATTTGACCTAAATTTCAAGAAAAATTAGTGTAATTTATCCAAAATAATTCTATAACTCTTATATCATTCTTTATCACAATTTAACCAAACACTTACCAAATTTTTCATTTTAGACATAATTAATTTTATAATCTCCTGATATTAGAAAAAATATATAAAACCCACAATATTACTTATCAATTCTATTCTGTCTAATTTCATTCAAAATAACAAACGAGCCCTAAAGTTTATGATTAATCTATTTTAATTTATTGAAGATCATTAGATGGTAAATAAAGATTACTTTTCCATCCCAATTTACTGAAAAATGTTAAATTATACCTTAAAAATTTTAAATTTTAATTAGATGATTAAAAAAGAAAGATAATATAAATTATACATGCAGATAATATATTAATTTGAAATTAATTTTGTGTTTATTTAAATAATTTCTAAAAATAATTATTTAATTTTTATGTAACAACGTGAATTAAATGATCATAAAATAATTTCAGTTCTACTTTTATTTTTCTTCTATTTCTTTTAAATAAACATCGTCATTGTGTCAAAAATTGCACAAAAAGCAAGTTTTCATTTACTCATTTTAACAAATATTATTTATCTTTTATAATTTATATACTTATTCTTGAATAAAAATGGTAATGTTTTATTTAACTAAATTTGAAAAAAAAAGTCTTAAAAGTAGCATTGTTTACATTTAGTTTTTATAGTATTTAAAATTATTTATAATATTTATTGTAATTAAAACATTAAGAACCAATTATTTTATTTTATTTATACTATTTTGTATTAACAAAATCTAAATTTACTTCACTTGAATTTATTTTTAGTATCTTATATTATGAAATTAATTCATGTAATTAACATAATTTGATCTTGCCCGATTGGTAACTAGCTTAAAAGTTAATTTTTTTTATTTTTTTGCTTTTTTAGTTAAAAAACTAAATTAAATTCAAAGTAGGTTGTCGGTACGTAACTTACTTTTTAAGCTAGTTTTTTTTAAATTGGTTATTTGGATAAAAAGCTAGCTTTTTTATTTTTTATTCAAAATTGACATTTTTACTCTTTTATATATTTAATATTAACAATTATATGTCGTTGGTAGTGGTAATAAATAAGTTATGAATAAATGTATTATTGTATTTTAAAAGTGTTAGGAGTTTGATTTGTATATTCTTGGAATTTGTATTTTAATTTGACTTTTTAACTTTTTAGTTTTTTTTTACCAAATGAGCAAGATTGACTTTTTTTGCGTTTTTAGCTAAAATGCTAAAAAAGCCAAGTTGTCAATCAGGTCCTTAAATAGGTTAATCTCACTAAATAATTCCAATAATATATCAAAAATTTATATAAATTTGATTCTAAATCAGTAAATCACTAACAAATTTTAATTTTATAAATTGTATGTGTTATTTTTTATATCAATGCTCTGATCAATACATTATTGAAGGTGTTTGATAATGCTAAAACTAGCAGCTTATAGATTATAACTTATAGCAGAAGTTGTGAGTGCTTGGTAAAAATTATAGTTTCTTGATGAAATAGAAAAAATGTAGTTATAACTTATAATTGAAGTTGTGAGTGTTTGAAAAAATTATAACTTATAATTAAAATTAGTAGCAAAAAATTAAAAATTACTTGCAATAATTTTATGAAACACCCTCTAAATTTTCTAGTTGACTAGTCAATTTAGAGATTGTTCAAATGACTCTCTATTTGTGGAGAGCTCTTTAGAAATTTGAGGAGCTAAAATAATTTTTAAAAATTATTTTTTAAGACAAATTAATTTGAAAAAAAATTCTAATAAAATTATTTTCTAAATTTTAATTGTATTACTTAATTTATAATAATAATAATCAATTATTCCTAGTCCTTATTAATGCTTTTAATTTTTAAAGTCGTCATGGCTCACTAAAATAGAAAGTATGATTATAATTGTAAATAAAAAAGTAATTCCTAAAATAGTTTTTAGCTATTATAAAGAGGCACTTGATAAAGATTTAAGGAGTATTATTAGAGATGCCCTTATAAGTTACCAAGGCCGTGTTTGATTAAAAATAAGATTAGATGAAATAGGAGAAAAAAAAATCATTATGAGCTCTACATGTTTTTTTTTTGCTCTTATATTATGATATAATGAATGATATTATGTATACTGTGAGTTTTTTTTGTTCATGTTTAACTATATTGAGATAAAAATTATAATAAAAATTATAAAATTATTTTTGACTGTTAAATAAGAAAAGATAAGTTGGAGTCTAGTATTAATAACACTAGGGGTGGTGATGTTATTAATATCACAAATTAAAAAGTAAAGTATTCGGTAGTCTCGAAATACCACGTGACATTATCTATATGATATTTTTATTTAATGAGAAATAAAAAAAATAACACGAAAAGAAATCACTTTAAGGACTTTATAAGTTTTTTTTAATCCTTAGTAAACTTTCTGCAAATTTAGCTAAAACAATTAAAATCCAAGTGTTTTGTGCCTCTTTAATGTTGAACACAAGACTTTTGAAAATTATTTAGTAGTGGAGATTCTATATTCAACCATTTGATTATGTTTGGTTGAAGAATTAAATTTATGGAATTAATAGTGTATTTAGATTGTCAGTACGTGAATTATTATGGCTAAAATTAATTAATAGTGTAATTTGTTATAAACTAAACAATATTTGATTGAGAATAAAATAATATAAGAATAAAGAATTCATTGTTTAGTTTGATATTATTTATGTAAAATTAAATATAATAATGTACATAAAATGCCCTTAATATATAATCATATATTTGGTGCAAGTAAATATTGACAAAAAAGCTCTCTCTAACACAAAAAATGGGTTATGTTTTTTTTTTTTTTTTGGTTCTCTGATATTTTAGTCTCTGTTTGGTCTAATTTTTTAAAGACTTTTTTACTTAAAAATCTTTTAAAAATCCCACTTATTTGGTGTTTCACTATAATCAGTTGGCATCTTTTAAAAAACCAAAAAAAAAAAAAAGAGCTAGAACAAACAGTCAAATAGCCAAATTCAAATATCAATGTAAAACTGACTTCTGGTTTGAGCTGCTTTGTTTTAAGCTAGCTTTTCTTACTTTATAAATTAAGGACCTGTTTGGGATATTTAAATAGTCAGAATTTTGTACAATATGTTTTTGTTTGTGAGAAACCTTTTGATCAACATCTACTGCTTTTGTGATTTCTCGTAATTAGAAGAATTTTAAAATAAAAATAACTCATTTTTTTCATTAAACAAATAACTTTTTTAGTCTTTAGTTAACTTTTTATTTTAGTTTTGATATGAACTTGTTATTTTTTAGAGTAAATTACACTTACCTCCCCTGAGGTTTAAGTTTATTATAGTGACTTCTCCTGTGGTCACGGAAATTATATTAACTTCTTCTGAGATTTAATTTTAACATCAATTGCATCCAAATATTAGATTTTCGAACAAATTTTTATGATCCAATCCGTTCATTACGTAGAACTCGTCGAGCTGGTTTAACATGTAAAAATTGAGATTCATCCGATATCTGTATTTATGTGATTGAATAATATTTATTTATTTATTTATTTATTAGGAGATCTTATTCAATCACTTTGTTACATATATCAGATGA
>JAULJZ010000024.1:6177831-6194856 GCA_032270985.1 Heliamphora pulchella
GTTTTTCTCAAAAACTAAGTGGCGACTCTATTTTCAACAAAATGGGTTTTCAAAATTTAGTTTTTAAGGTGTTAAAATTTTTTTCTAAACGTTCTTTGAATTTTTTATTTTTGAATATTTTTCAAAATGACCCCCAAATTCCAAAGCCACAGCCACTAATCGGGACAACGTCAATTTGATAATCCCCAGCACCTGCCTATCAAGTAACGTCCAATCCTCATCCTTTATGTTCTCTGGTTTAGATTCCAAGCGCGGCAAGTGTAACTTCTTCCCGTACAGATAGTCCTCTATCTGCATCCTCCAATATTCGAAGTTTAAACCGTCAAAATTATCGATTCCTGTTGATCTTCCTTCTTCTACCATGTGTATTCGTCAATCTCCTAACCAGGAGCTATGATACCAGTTGTTGAGAATTAGAACGCAATTACTAATTCCACCCAAGATCAACCACAAATACACAAAATGCGGAATGATGAAGAAGAAAAAAAAACAAGCAATCACACGATCACACACAAGATTTGTGGTTCGGCAAGGTGTGCCTACGTCCATGGGATCACACTTTACTATATTGATTGAAATATTACAAAGAGAGATGATGTTCTTGACCTTTTCTTAGTCTTTATAGACTAAAACATAACAATACACACTAAACAAAAGAGTCCTTAGGGTTAAAACATAACCCTAGCCGCCGCACAGCAAAATCTGTTCTGCGACGGTCCGCTCAAGCGAACCTCTGACCGCTCGAGCGATCCCTATCCTGAGACCTCCTACATACAAACTCGCTCGAGTGGATACCTGATCGGTCGAGCTGTCACTAGCTTAAGACCAACACCGTGCTAGCCTGCTCGAGCGGACCCATGGCTGCTTAATATCCTAAACAAGGACCTACACAGTGTAGTTTAGAGGATGTATCCTCTACTATGTAAACTATGTAATTATTGTACAATGTATGATCCAACGATTATGCATTGCACAAAACATATATTGTGCAACATATTATATAATGCACAATCGTTGAATTAATGCATTGTGCAAAAATTGCATGACAGAGAATTTTTATTCAACAATTCTCTTCAAAACTCATAAGACATTAACTCAAAATCCATGGCTCATATCTAAGCGTTCGTATGAGATAACAATTTATTTACTTATTTTTATTTTTTAATAAATTTTTTTAATCTATCTGTTGAAACTATTATACTTTTTTTTATTTCTCTTATTGAGACGAGCCAAAAAAAAAATAAACAAGACGTCAATACGATACCCGGTTTGAGAATAAAAAAGAAATTTATAAAACTATTATACTTTTTTATTCCTCTTATTGAGACGAGCTAAAAAAATATTTTTAAAGAAAAATATAAAAAAAAGTTTAGGATAGATAAAAATAAGCCATAATAAACAAATAAATTATATTTTATGTTGCTTATTTTTGTTCATAATGAATTTTTTCATCTTTTGATTATTGCTTTACTTATTTAGTTTATGTCATCGAGACGATCTAAAACATAATTTTTAATACTGAAAAGATGAATAAATAAATAACAATAAAAAGTAAAAATTAATCCCAAACAGGACTTTAAATATGTGATCGCATGAATTTAAGTGAACAATTGAATTGATAACTAGTATCTTAATAATAGTAATTGTTGCAAACATTTGAATTGAGTGGCAGTACGTCAAAGACCCCAAAAGAGCAGGGGGAAATTATTTACCTTGCTGGAAAGATTTTGGTAGATTTCAACAAAGCAGCATCCACCAGTAGTGGAAGATCCCTATCAGCTCAACACATGAGAACATGGAAAAGATCAGCAAGGGATTTTATAAAAATAAACTTTGATGGAGCGTGGTGCAAAGATGGTAAAGCTGGGTTCGGGTTCATAGTCAGAGACAACCAGGGTACATGGTTCGTGTCGTACCGTGTCAAAAATAATTATATAAAATCTTATTTTAACTACTAACTCGTAAGATAGTGGCTAATGTCCGAATATCGTCCACAGGAATTTGAATGCAATTATAATTTATTTATAAATATTTTATTAATGATTTTCTTTAAGGAAAGGGAGATTGATTTGATTTATGATTTTATTTAAACTAAAAAGTTAAGAAAGTCAAAAATTTAGAATTCGAATGAGAAAGAGATTCTTAAGAGTTTAAAATCCTCTCTAGCCAGTGATTCTTAGTTTCATTCAAACTCTAGCATATCTTTATTCAATTCAACCCAATCCTATCGTGACTATAAAATCGATAAAGATTATCAATAAGATAAGCTTGAATCCAAACCTGGCATACTCTATCTAAGTTTTCGGCACAGATCGTCCGGAGTACGACTCGTCCTAACAAAGTATAGAGTATCTTACATCCGATATCAAAGCGATATAACAGTTGTATGATCTCGATTTTACAATCACATAAAATAAAAACAGAACTAGAAAATCAAATTAAGATCTTGTTGATCAAAATGTCATCGTCTCAAATCACACAACGAATTGAATCTAAAATAAAGAATGAACAAACGAGTTTAAACTACTCCTAAGATACCAGACTAGGGATTCATCAACCCTTAAGAATAGAAAAAACTTAGCCACTCATGTTGCGACTAGAAAGTATGAAAAGTTGAACAATAACAAAGCTTCGAGTCTCTATTTTCGATTTCTTGACATGTCCCGAGCGTTCCAGATTGGCCTTTTAGCTTCCCTCGATCCGTCGTCCTCTGAAAATCTAAGATCCCCTATTAATGAACCCAAGCCACCTATTTATAAGTGAGCTTTCTGCCATAATTTCAGTCTCAAGGTGTAACTCTTTTTGCGCGCACCATCCGGATGCCAAACATTCCGTTCAGACGCTTTTATGTTCCGTCTGAACGCTGGTAGCTCCCATTCGGACGCAATTCTTTCTGCCAATGTTTTATTCATACGTCCGTCAAGACGTAATTATCACAAAAACTTCTCTGTCCAGACATTGTCCAGACGCTGGAATCATCCGTTCGGACGCAACTTCTTCTAAAATTTCTATTTTGTCCATCTTCTTCGTTTTATCCGTTTTACACCATATTCTCCTCTAAGCCACTCCTAATGATGTTGTTGACAAAAACACTATAAAATAAATTATTAAACATATTTTTGAGGCTTAACATAGTGTATTTTGCGAAATAGGATCGGCACTTTTACGTACCAATCACAGCCCTAACTTACACTTTGCTAATCTTCGAGCAAAGTAAAAATAAAAGACAAATAAACTAATCTAATTAAAGTCCACTTTTGTAGGATACACGATTGCACTTAGCATGTGCAATAAGCCTTTGAACCCCTAAGTTACCTCTAGTGGACGAGTTATAGTCTCGTTTACAGATATGATACCCACAAGTATCAACCACGTGTATTTTGAAAAACTTAAGTTAAAATTGTGAATTTCATACCCTCGACAATCAATTTGTACAATTTTCTGGTTACTTCCATCTTTACGAACAACTTCCCACAGACTTGGACTCAATGTGTGTGAAGACTCAGGTACCTGCCTTGGTATTATGCTTCTGAACATTTAAAGTTTAAACTTCTATTAAAACGATATCTTAACTTTAATTCTTACTTGATATCACTCACAATTAAACACTCAGAAACAGGTTTATATATAGGTGCACCCGTGGTATGCAACAGAGGTTATGTTAAACAAATCAAATATATTCTACATATTTTTGACACAAAAAGACGTTAAATTCAAATAATGACTCTTAATCTCATGGTTAGAATGCCAATTATTGAGAATATATCGAGTGCTTCATTCTTTATTTTTAATCAATTATTTCTACACATTAAACTATGTCATCTTGGGATCAGATAGGTCTTTATTTTTTGTTGTAGTGTTAGGTAGAAAAAATGTGTATTAAGGTTAGGGTTGAGTGCATATAATATTTTGGAATAGGTTAATTACTAAACACCACTCAATTCTCTATTTTTTTTAATTATTTCTCACATTCACCATTCCCAAAGCCAACTTTTGATTTTATACTCCACATAATTCCATATTTTTCCATTTACTCAATCATCTCTCTTTTTTCTTTTTTTTAAAATTTTTTTTCATATTTCTCTCACTCTTTTTTTTTCTCTTTTTTTTCATAAACTCTTCCACCCTTTTTTATTGTAAACTTTATTTTACTCATGTAGCCACTAACCGGTTCACATGACATTTTCAAATATAAAAAGAAAACAAGAAATGACTTACATGTAAAAGGCTCAGAAAGAGGGGATTAAGGTCAATTAAATAACAAAAATACGAATAGACTCAAATATAGAAACACAACCTAAAATCTTTTCCCAAGTTTGACATAGTGCTTTACATAGTCCTTATTTTAAAATTTTCAAATGAAACTTATAATGATGTTCTCAACTTTTAATCAAAATAAATAAATTACGAGATTAATCAACGACTAATGCAAGCAGAAAATAAAATGTCATATGAGTAAACGTAAAAAAATCCCTCAGAAAATAACGATAGTCTCGAAAGCTCACTAAGGGTTAAGTCTCTACCTTTTTATTTTTTAATTTGTTCTCACTATCAACATTTATTAGCAAGAAAATCAAATAAGTAATTGAGTGTGCAGTGCATCAAAGCTGAGTGTATAAGTCTATAGTCTATTTTTTCATAAAAATTTTAACAACACAAAAATCACACGCTTTAATTTATTCGGGGTACAAGATTCACACTTCCAAATTAAATTTATCAAAAATGCATTTTAAAAAAAACAAAAACTAAACTGATAAAAATAAAAACTAAATTTATAAAATGAAATGCCTACCCCCAACTTGAACCATCTAATATCCTCATTGGATGAGAACAAACACAGAATACAAAAATAAAAGGGTATAAGATTTCACCTGATCTAAATAGTTTGAGAAAAATGATTATCCTAAAAAATGTTAGTATCAAGTATCCAAACAAAAAGATATCAAAGTATTTAAGTACAGAAGGACTAACATATATAGAAAAATGAAAAGAAACAACTTTTTGAATATTTTTTAATCACTTCAAGAAAGCACTGAAAACCTGAGTTTCCTCATAGAAGGGCTAAGTTTAACGTCTTCAGTCATACATAATGACAGGTTAGAAGTTTAACCTTTTCCTGTAGCAGAAAGGGTGGCAGCTGGTCCTATAAGTGTAGACTGAAAAGTAGCCGATAGTGACTGCCACATAGTGCTCAATGGTGGGCTACAAGTGAGAAGAGGTGATACACAAGAAAAAATGTGTGGTGGCTTAAATCCAGCATTCCAAGGAGTAACGTCTTTGTGAAGCTTTAGATTACACAATTCAATGGCTCCTACAGGTTCTCGAGATGGGTTATGGAGAGGTGTCTCAATAGTCAAGGTCTCGATCATGTCTACTAAAAAGTAATTTTTCTCGTTCGAGGGCTGGTGGTAGGTGTTAAAAATATTTAACTTCATGTGCATGTTCCTAAAGGATACATCCATTACCCCAGTCCTACAATTAATATAAGCATTAGTCGTAGCAAAAAAGGGTTAACCCAAGATAAGATAAATTACTTTTTCGGATTATGTACCGACTCCATATCAAGGACAACAAAGTCGATAGGGAACAAGAACTAATAGACCTGGACAAGGACGTCCTCTATTCTGCCGCGTGGGACTTTGACAGATCTATGGGCCAGCGAAAAGGTGATTGGTGTGGGCTTTAAATCTCCCAAATCAAATATTTCATATATTGAGTAAAGGAGTATATTGACACTAACTCCCAAATCAAGGAGTACTTTATTGATTGAATAATTTTCAATGACACACAAGATGATAGGAGCACCAGGGTCCTTGAACTTAGGGGGAGTGTTGTGCGTGAGAATGGAGCTCACTTACTCAGTAAGAGAACTTTCTTAGGGATGTGTGTCTGATCCTTGCACTTTTGGGTACAAAGATCCTTAAGAAATTTGGCGTAGGACGGGATATGCTTTATAGCATCTAGAAGAGGGAGGTTGACTTTAACATGCTTAAACACCTCTAGAATATTTTTTATGATTGCTCTGTTTTTTGAAAAAAGAAAAGGTGAGTTAAGACGAGATGGAAAGGGCACTCTAAGTCCTAGAAGGCCTATTGGCGAGGTCGAAATAGAAGAGGGGAAAGGGATAGGTACATCAGTAGATGTTGGGGATGTAGAAGGTGTGACAAGTGGGTTGGTATTGGAGCCATCAGACGAGTCTGGATCTTTAGGAAGTGGAGGTGCTATTGACTTTTCAGGACGGGTCTCCACTTTTCGTCCATTCCATAGGGTCAAAATTGCATTCACTTGCTCATGGTGGGTACTCACAACTTATCGATTCTTGGCTACATACTGACCCTTAAGGTTACTCACAGGCTGACTTGGTAATTTGCCCTTCTCTCAGCGATTGAGGGCGGCAACTAGTTGCTCGACTTGGGTCTCTAGTTTGGCAATGGACTGAGAGTATGAGTGCAAGAGTTGAGTGTTAGACTCTAGTCCTTACAGGGCTTGTAATACTCGTTCCTCAAAAGCTGAGTTTCAAGAAGGGGCCAAAGGGGCTGGTTGTAGAACAGGAGGTGCATAGGCCGCAGGATTATAAGTATTGAGATATGCGGGCCTAGGCAGTGGTACTGACATGTTACCCTGATTAGGTTGCTGCCGCCAAAACAAATTGGGATGATTTCTCCATCCCGGGTTATATGTGTTCGAGAATGGGTCATTACCCGGTTGGGAGAAACCTTGTACTGTATTAACTTGTGCTCGCACGAATTTAGGGTATTGGGCAGTGGCTGGGCAATCGGTGACAAAGTGGACTGGGCTGGCACACAATGCACATGCATTTAGAAAGGCAACAGGTGGAGCAGAAGGTATAGATTTGAGATCACTAGATAAGAGCTGGTCCAACTTTTGGGCCAGTGTTGCCACTTGATTGGATAGATCATGAGGTTGAGTGACCTTGTAAATGCCTTGAATTTTTTGAGAGGATGAGGCAATAGATCTGTCAATACAAGATGCTGAGGCTTGATGTTGGAAATTTTCACTCAAACTCTTAAAAAGGCTCTACGCGTCGTTCTTATTTTTCAACATAAAGGTACCACCACAAGAGGCATTAACAAATTGACTGTGTTGAGGTGTCAACCTATCATAAAAACATTAGACTAATTGCCATTTCGGAACCTGGTGATGAGGACAAGTTCTAATGAGATTTTTAAGTCATTCCCAAGTTTCGTGAAAGGTCTCGCCGTCGAGTTAGGTAAAACTCGCAATGACGCGTTGAATCTGGTTGATCTTGCCTATCGAAAAATATTTTTTTAAGAAATTTCTGTTAAAATTTAGCCCAGGTAGTGATTGTGTTCGGTTCTAAAAAGTTAAGCCAATATTTGGCTTTATCTTTAAGGGAGAACGGGAACGATTTCAATTTAAGGGCATCATCAGAGAAGTTACTGATTTTGACAGTTTAGTAGATTTCTAGGAATTCATCAATATGCTCGTATGGTTCCTCATTATTTAGACCACAAAAAGATGGAAGCATCTAAATGATATTGGTCTTAATCTCATAATGCATGGCTTCTACCGCAAGGGACTGGATGCAAGAAGGTGACACATACTCCGAAGGAGTAAAGTACTCAATCAGAGATTTAATATGAAGATCTACCTATTGTTGTTGTTGGTCAGCCATGGTGGTAGGTGCGGTGTGTGAATTGAGTAAAGCTCTTTAGGTCGTCCGAAAAAGTGCATTCAATTTCAGAGTCAAAATGAGCTAAAATTGGACTAGAAGATTGGAGGCCAAGCATGCACCAAAGAAATACTGAGGATGGGCTACAAGTTCCCTAAATATAGTTTTATCTTATTGAAAGCAAAAGCAAAAATTAAAGCTCACAGTGTGCGGACAGAGATGATCCTCTTGCTTGTCTTTGCACCTGTTTGAACCAATTTTGAAAAAACATGAAAAAGAAAAAATTGTAACTCACCGCAGTATTATAGTAACCAAAAAATCAAGAACAAGAATATTTACTGAATAAACCTTAATCGTGATTTAATCCTCGGCAACGGGACAAAAAATTGGTTCGTGTCGTACCGTATCAAAAATGATTATTTAAAATCTTATTTTAACTATTAACCCGTAGGATAGTGGCTAACGTTCAAATATTGTCCACATGAATTTAAATGCGATTATAATTTATTTATAAATATTTTATTAATAATTTTGTTTATGGAAAGAGAATTTAATTTGATTTATGATTTTATTTAAACTAAAAAGTTAAGAAAGTTGAAGATTTAGAATTTGAATGAGAAAGAGATTCTTAAGGGTTTAGAATCCTTCCTAGTTAGTGATTCTTAGTTTCATTCAAACTCTAACTTATTTTTATTCGATTCAACCCAATTTTATCGTAACTACAAGATCGATAAAGATTATCAATAAGATAAGCTTGAATCTAAATCTAGCATACTCTATCTAAACTTTTGGTATGGATCATCCGGAGTACGACTCGTCCTAACAAAGTATAGAGTATCTTACGTCAGATGTCAAAGCACAGATATAACAGTTGTATGATCTCAGTTTCATAATCATAAAAAGTAAAAACATAACTAAATAATCAAATTAAAAGCTTGTTGATTAAAACGTTAACGTCTCAAATCACACAATGAATTAAATCCAAAATAAAGAATAAACAAATAAGTTTAAACTACTCCTAAGATACCCGACCGAGGATTCATCATCCCTTAAGAACAAAAAAAACTTAGTCGCTCATGTTGCGACTAGAAAGCATGAAAAGTTGAAGAAGAACAAAGCCTTGAGTCTCCGTCTTTGTTTTCTTGACATGTCCCAAGCCTTCCAGATTGGCCTTCTAGCTTCCCTCGATCCGTCGTCTTCTAAAAATCTAAGATCCCCAATTAATGAACCCAAGCCACCTATTTATAGGTGAGCTTTCCGCTATAGTTTCAATCTCAATGTGCAACTCTTTCTGCGAGCACCGTTCGGATGCTAGACATTCCGTCCGAACGCTTTTCTGTTTCGTCCGAACGTTGGTAGCTCTTGTCTGGATGCAATTTTTTCTACCAATGTTTTGTCTGGACATCCATCAGGACATAATTATCACAGAAACTTCTCCGTCCGAACGCGATTCTTACTGGACCAAATTCGTCCGGACGCTGGAATCGTCGATCCGAACGCAACTTCTTTGAAAATTTCTATTTTGTCCCTCTTCTCCGTTTTGTCCCGTTTTATACCATTTTCTCCTTTATGCCACTGCCAATGATGTTATTAACAAAAACACTATCAAACAATTTATTAAACATATTTTCAAAACTTAACATAGTGTATTTTGTGGAATTAAATCAGTACTTTTACGTATCGATCAGTACACCCATAGGCGCGGGGATAATGAATAGTAAGAATTCTTTGAATGCAGACCATGCAGAAGCCATGGGAGAAATCTTTGCGTTATGATTTGCAGTGGAAAGAAGGATAATACAAGTGCACCTACAAGGAGATTCCCAAAGGGTGATTAAGCTCTCAAATCGAATGGAGAAGATCTCTTAAATATTGGTAACATTATTGATGAAAGCCATGAGCTTATTCGATTTATCCCTACTTGCGTGTGCACACATGTAAAGTGTCAAGGTTATAGTGTAGCTCATAATTTTTTAAGGCTGGCGCTCTCGTTGGAAGGAAGTAAAATTTAGACGATAATATTTCTAACTCACATTCGAAATTTAGCTTTCAAGGATTGTATTTTTTATTTATCCCTCATTGTTTCTTTCTAATCAAAAATAAAAAGCAATTAAAGAAAATAATGATTTTAAATAACATACAAAGTTGCGATGAATCTTTGGTACTTTGATATCCATAGAATATACATACTTCTGGCATAATAGTTTATTTATTTATTTTGTAATTAATATTTTTTTAAATATTTAGTACTTTTTTCTTTTTTAACTAATATAATTATTGTTTAATATTATTTTATTTTCTAACTTTTGTATTTTTATAAGTAACAATAACTAGAAATTCATAAACATTCATCTTTCCCACAATGTACTCTTAGAAAAATAATTTTTAAAACTCAAAAACATTGGACTTGTTTGTTTGTGTAATGTTTGTTTATTTTTATCTTTTACAGATTTTAAATTTTTTGAGTCAAATTATTTTATTTTTTGAGTTATCTCGAAGAGAGAAATTAGAAAAGTAAAAAATTTTGTTAAAAGAAAAGTTTACTAAAGACGAAGTTTTATTTATTTTTATTTTTAAATATTTTTTATATTTTGATTAAAATAATTAGTTTTCTTATTCGTTTTCATAGAATAATTTACAAGATATAATAATTTAACTAAACAATAAAAATATTTATTAAAGACAAAAAAATAAACAATTAAAATCATTATTCGAAATGAGCCAATTGTTAAATGTTTATGGAAGATCATTTTCCAAAATAGTGTTGAAAAGTAATTTGTTATAAATAAATCTTATGTAATTTAAGGGGGGGAAATATCGATAGTATTTGTGATTGTCTAGAGTTTAAGTAGAATTTATATTGGATTTATTATATTAATAGTTATAATTGTATTATATAAATCTAAAATACTAATTTGATAAAATAAATTAATCATTTCCATTGAAAATATATATATTACTAGCGGTCGGATACACGCGATAAGTGTATAATTCGAATTTTATTAAAAAAAAAACTTAGTACAATAAATTATTATACCTTCTAAATTAGAAAAATTTAAAGATTAGTTATTTTTTAAAGTATCATAAGAGATTTAGTCTTATAAATTTTTTTTAAGAGATATAGTCCTTTCTGATTTGAAATAATTTTTTTATGTCTAATATACCCTAATTTAAAACATTATCTTTTCCATTTTCAAAATACAAGCAATTGATTATGTGGGTTGACAGTCAAAATTTTAGGAGTTTCAATTCCATAAAAAATTTAGGATTTTAAGATTTCTATTTCCTAAATTTTAAGAGTTTCAAATTCTAAGATTTTCAATTTTCACTGCTCTCTCCCTCTCTCTCTCTCTCTCAAACCAAGGAAAGTTTCAGACTTGAACAAATTTTCTAAAGTGAAAATATCTGGCGAGGGCCTCCCGGAGGTGAGAATCTCTGGCGACACGAGCCGGTCCCTTTACTCAAACCGACAGGGGCACCGGTTGACGACACGAGGGCCTCCCGAAGATGAAGATGAAATGAGGTGGAAGCCAGATGAAATGAGCGACGTGGCGTGACAAGACAGAGCAGTGGAGACGAATCCCAACGAGGGCCTCCCAGATGTGAGAATCTCTGGCGACACAAGCCGGTTCCCTTACGCGAACCGGTAGGGGCACCGATCGACGATTTGGATCTCGCGGATCGTTTAGGAAACGTTCTGGGTGGAGATGGAGGAGGTGCGATGGCTTGTGATGGGGGACGACGACACAGTTTTCGTGTCGGATAACCTCATAAGGGTTCTGTTAAGATTCGGTTATTTTTTTTATACATATTCTCTATATAATCAGTGTGCAACTAATACAATTATCTGTTGCAAATTATGTGTTGAACAATTTTGAAAGCACTTATATGTTGAACACTGATACAATTATCAGTTGTATATTATTACTAAATGCACACAGCTCACCTAAACCACTGATACATTTTGTCAATTTAAAACTATATTATAAGAAGATATTGCAACAAATACTTAATACTGAAATGTATCAGTTGCATATGCGTAGTGAACTGGAGTATATTTACATTATATTTAATACTGATATATGTATTAGTGGCATATACTGATAAGTGTATCAGTAGTCACATTTGGTTGCGATAAGTTGAAATATATATCAAAACAAATAATTTTGTAAATTTAAAAATGTATCAGATTTATGTGTATAGTGAAATAGTTTTGAAAATGTATCATTTGTATGTAACTGTATATCATTTATATGTGTTATGGCGACAAGTGGTTTCGTCCAGCAGAGAAAGAAGTTGCTTGATTTAAGGGATACGCTATTTTTGAAAAATATTTAAAAAGATCCAAATTGGTATATATATATATTGCGTAATTTAAGGGATGTGCAAAAATAGAATATTGAGGGTATTTTTGTCAATTAGTTATTGTATATAACTAAATTTGTGAAAAAATACATATAGAACTAAAATTCTGTTATACGTTGATAATAAGACTTTTACTTAAATTTCTTTTTAAATTATTCTGTCAAAATCCATGCAAGCTTGGCTGAAGAAAATCTATGCTGCTTCGCCATTCCCACAAAATCCATGCAAGCTTGGCTGCATAAAACTGTTAAAATGTGGGTATAGATAACTGTTAAAACGTGGGTTTGTTTCTTTTAATTTCCATAATTGCTTTTATTTGGAAGGGAAGTGTGTTTGAGGAAGGCTTTAAAATTTCTATTTCTTATGGGTAATTTAGGTAAAAAAAATGAGTTGGCTGTATTTTTTTGGTGCATACTAAAGTGAGTTTTAGGCCATGTTTGGGATTAATAAAAAAAATTAGCTTTTTTTTAAAAAAGTTTAGCTTTTAAGCTTGTTTGTTTGGAATACTAATTTTTCTTCTAACATCTACTTTTTCAAATTATCTCAAATACTCTTATTTCTTTTTTTTTTCAAAAAAATTAAATTTTTTAAAATTAAACTTAACAACTATTTCAAACAAACTTTTAGCTTTTATAAAGTAATAGATAATAGATAATAGATAATAGATATATCAAACATCAGCAACGACGATCCGTGAGTTTGCCGCATTGAGACCTGTTTTCCGCGATGACTTCTCGCTTCCGCCTCTTCCTCCATCATTTCCTGGTTCTCTGATCCGTAATCTCTCTCTCTCTCTCTCTCTCTCTCTCTCTCTGTCTCTCACACACACACACACACACACGCGCGCACACAGATTTTCTTGAAGAAAATTATGTACTAATTTTCTCGCTCTCTTTATGCTAATTTGGGCCCCCGTGACTATTGAAGCATCCATTATTCCTATTGATGTAGAACTTTGTTCATAATTGTTGCGCTTAAGTTGTGTTCTTATTAATTTGGTGAAGTTTGGTCCAAGTCTGTTAAACCCAATTTCTATTATTGGTTCGATGACAACGTTTCTGATTCTCTGTTATGCGCTTTTCCTATTCTTCTTCTTGTTTACAGTTAGTGGCGACTCTAGAATTTTTTAAGTTGACTTGGTTTATAGGATAATAACTTTTTACACTAGTTAATAGCTAATTATTTGTTATCAGTAAAACACAAACTAAATTAAAACTCTCAATTAATAAGTAGTATGCATTTTTAATAAATTCATGCTACTGTATGAACAAAAGAATATAAATAAATAAACTTTTGCAGTTGTATTTGGTGAGATTTCACGTCTTAAAATTGTTGTTTAGTCTCGTTGTCAATATTTTCAAAAATATATTTTTGCTGACCAAGTAATCTATACATGTATTTATACTTAATATATAAAGAGAGAGCACCTATTTTGTGTTTTTCTTAAAATGAAGCCACGTAGATTTTTGGTTACCAAATATGCCCTTAGTTTTTATTTTTTCCAAAATATCTATTAAACTTTCTCTTTATCACTTAATTTTAAAATTATAATTATTCTACATTTGCACACGCATGCACGTGCCAACCGCTAGTTATTAAATTAAATCACGCAAAAAAGCAACTCGATATTCAACTTTGTAAAGCGGTTTTTGAGCTTTTGAAATTTTGTATGAATAATTGTGTGAAATTGCTCAATATGGTAGTGATATAAATTTTATATCAATAATTGTCCAAAATTGCTCAATGTCGTAGTAATATAAATTAGTAGTTTGTGAGGCACTGCGTCTTGACCTTTTAGAAATTACAAATGTATCATTCATGTTCAGAATAGAAATACCTGGTGCGATGCATTGGAAGTAATTATCTAGTACTTTTTTATTATTACGTGGCCGATTATATTTTTTAGTGGGGGGCCAATTACACATTATTTTTTTCCAATAAAATACTATTATAGTAAAAATTTCTCTAATGGGATCAAATGTGGCGTCCCAATTGTTTACAGTTTGTATTATCTTAGAAACCAACACCAACGAGCTATTCTTGTTGTTGTGCCTCTTAATTTGTGATTATCTGTTGAATCCCATGTTACAGTTCGTGAAGATTTTCCAGATGCATACTTTATCTTATGTTTTGGTTCTGATTTGATGACACTTTGTTAGAAACTTAGAGCCATTTTGTAGAACTCTACTATTTATCCAAGTGAAAATGGAATTTTACACTCTTTATTCTTGGTGCTATTGGATCAATTTATATCTTGTTTAATAATTGTTTACTTTTCCTTTGATTCATTGCAGAAAGAAATATTCTTCTTTATCGTCAAGTAGTTAAAACAAAAAGATGTATCGGTTCTTAACTGAATTGATGGATAATAGCATGAAATCAAGCGGAGAAGATCTGCTAAGTGGGGTGGTGCCACTGTTGAAACTTCTCACTCTTACTCTTATAGGACTAGTTCTTGCACATCCAAGAACTCAAATAATCCCTAAAGCGACATTCAAGCTTCTCAGCAAACTTGTTTTTGCGCTTTTCTTGCCCTGCCTTATATTTACCCACTTGGGTGAATCTATCACACTGAAGAACGTGGCACTCTGGTGGTTTATCCCTGTTAACGTGTTGCTCAGTACCGTCATAGGTTGCGTCCTGGGGTACTTAGTGGTAATTATATGTCGCCCTCCTCCACAATTCACCAGATTCACCATTATCATGACTGCATTTGGAAATACCGGAAATCTTCCACTTGCTGTCGTTGGATCTGTCTGTCACAGCAAGGATCATCCGTTTGGACCCGATTGCCATCGGATGGGTGTGGCTTATGTCTCTTTTGCTCAATGGGTTGCTGTAATTCTTGTTTATACCTTCGTTTATCACATGATGGAGCCGCCTTTGGAGTACTATGAGATAGTAGAGGAAGGGGCTGAGGTTGAGGAGGGTAATGATGTTAGTAGTCCTCTTCTTGTAGAAGCTGAGTGGCCGGGAATTGAGGATAAAGAAACTGAACATTCCAAGAAACCCTTTATTGCCAGGATTTTCAATAGCATCACAAGTGTTTCACAAACCGGTTTTCCTGACCTTGATCTCACAGCAGAAGGGGCTGGGAATAGTCCCAAGTCTATTAGGTGTTTCGCTGAACCTAGAGTAGTTAGGAAGATCAGAACTGTTGCTGAACAGACTCCAGTACAGCACATACTTCAACCGCCAACAATTGCTTCTCTATTAGCTATAATTGTTGGAATGGTCCCTCAGATCAAAGCTTTGTTCTTTGGAGATGATGCTCCGCTGTCCGTCATAACAGACAGTCTAGATATCTTGGCTGGTGCAATGGTGCCCTCTGTAATGCTTATTCTCGGAGGTATGCTGGCCGAGGGACCAAATGATTCTAAACTCGGTATTCAAACTACAATCGGTATAATCGTGACAAGGCTTTTGGTGCTTCCTTTTCTGGGAATTGGAATAGTGGTGTTGGCTGATAAATTGCATTTTCTTGTTGACGGGGATCAGATGTACAGGTTTGTGCTTCTGTTGCAGTACACAACACCAAGTGCCATCTTATTGGGAGCAATTGCCAGCATGAGGGGATATGCAGTCAGCGAGGCCTCAGCACTTCTCTTCTGGCAGCATTTATGTGCACTATTCTCCTTTTCCCTGTATATTGTCATCTACTTTAAACTGCTGTCGTATGTTTGAGGTTTATGTAAACCTTTCTACCACAAGATCCATTAGAGACTGATTAGCGTGTAAGTGCATTCTGATAAGATGCTGCTTTACTTTC
This sequence comes from Heliamphora pulchella, assembly GCA_032270985.1. Classification (NCBI taxonomy): domain Eukaryota; kingdom Viridiplantae; phylum Streptophyta; class Magnoliopsida; order Ericales; family Sarraceniaceae; genus Heliamphora; species Heliamphora pulchella. The sequence goes on from JAULJZ010000024.1 coordinate 6,193,620, forward strand.
TCCTTGTACTTTACCACATTTTGTTATATCAGTTGGTGTGTAACACTAACATATATATATATATTCTGATTCAAAAGACGTAACCGTACACTTCTCATAAGGCAAGATTAAAACTCTAGCATTTTGATCAAATGCATTTTTTTTTTTGCATTTCGTACTACCTTTTGATCAAGTACTTCATATTTCTTACATTAGTAACAAACAGTTCATTCATGTTGAGATCTTCTTACCCCTCATAATAGTTTTGTGGAATTTCTTTTTGTTATTTCTCTCTCTCTCTCTCTCTCTCTCTCAAATCTGATGAAAATTGGGGGAATGTGTACTATTAATTGTTGTTATGAAAGATTAGGTTGATTTTGCATTTGATACAAAGTACATGTCAAGTATATTGTTTTACACATAATTTAACATCAAGTGGTCATAAACGTTACTTTCATCCGACCATTATACCTAATTTTTCTCGTAATTTTTTGTTTTCATCGTTCTACTTTGATTTTTCTTGCCTGTATCCTGTGTATTAGACCATTGCAGTGATTGGCAGGCTTTCACTATATTTGCAAGGTATGAAAGCTCAGGAAGTTTTCTTAGGAAGATGGACATGATCCTCCCTATAAGCCTTTGAATAGGAGTAAAGAATTTTGATTTTAGTTAGTATGGTTTGGTAGCTTCCTTTACTACTCAGCAATCTTTACTATTATCCGGTGGTCCTTTTGAGAAATGCAAATGCCTATTAGTGCCAAGATTGCTTGTATGCTTTTAGAATGTCTTGTATTTTTGTTGCTCCTTTTGCATTTTCAACTTTGAAGGCTAGACATCTGCGCTAAGATCGTGAGGGCAGTTTAAATCTCACCGCAAGTATGCATGTATAGACTCGCAATACTAGGCATATGTGCTAAGATTGTTTTGTAGACCAGATAAGTTGTATTTGCTGCAAATGTATATCCATGCACACAAGCACACTGCCATGTAATTGACACCCTCCATGTTAGTTTCAATTTTTTATGTTACCATTCACAGTGATGTGGTCTATTTTTCCAATTCTTTTAACTAGACTAGATCATCTGTTCTGTTTATATTCTATTTACTTGGTCCTATTAAGGAGCATGATGACTTCCATTCTTGTCCCTGACCAAAGAGGAGATCTATGCACGTATTATCAGGCGTCAACGAAGACCAAGAGTTTGGGGATTCTCGGATTTAGTTCTCTCAGGATTCTATTTACCTAGTTTCATTTAAT
>JAULJZ010000024.1:6202622-6212944 GCA_032270985.1 Heliamphora pulchella
CCCCCCCCCCCCCCCCCCCCCCTTACCAACAAGAAGACTAGCAAAAACCCTCAAACCTCCAACATTAAGCTAAGTTTTCAGTGCTCTCGCAAATTATTTTGATTATACTGGTTGTGGTGAGCTTCAGGGGAACCTTTTGGCTCTCTGATTATCTTGCAGTTATAGATCCAGTAAAATCTTTTGGCTTTACATGATCATTCTCATAATTAATCGGGTCTAATAGTTTCTGATTTATAAAATTTTGGGAAATCGGTTTTCTGTCCCCATTTCAATCAATGCATTTGGCAGTGCTTGATGAACATGCATGCCAATATCACTCGTACGTGCTTCTACCCTCATCAATTCTCTGTTGAGGCATTGCTGTCCGTTCAAGGCACCCTAGCTTACATAATGTAAAAGAACATTGCATCATTTACTTTGGAAAACGGCTTATATTGGTGCCATAGATTGGGGTTCTGGTCTTTCAAGTTGCAAATTTTCTGGCTGATCTTGGGCATATAAACCTTGGAACCATACTGAAGACATTTATGTTACTGAGTAGATCAATTGCTAATCCACCTTTGAGTCTACCAAGTTCTTATAGAGGATTGTAATAAAAAGATGTCTTTATCTGAGTTCTTTATTAAGTCCATTGGTGCTCTTCTTTTCCCCATCATAGAAGGATGATAACTTCTTCTCTACATCGTGCCTTGCTCTTTGGCTGATTGAACACAGCTACTTTGTCTATACGTTTAAAGGGAATAACTATTCGTCATGTTCAATCCATTATATCTTTAAGAATTATGTTTCTTAACTTGCAGTTCTTATTTCTGCTTGATTTCCACAGTATGCGCACCGCAGATGTGTTCAGAGGTGGTGTAATGAGAAAGGTGACACTGTCTGTGAGATATGTCACCAGGTGGGTTAATTTCATTTCAGTTCTACTTCTGATATTTCAAGCATGGTCATTTGTTCGAACTATTTGATGTTATGCATCGTTGTAAAGGTCTTAGAATTTATTCTTGAAACTATTTCTGTATACAATTGTTTTACCCATCAAATTGTTTCTTAGTTTATTTACCGCCAAATGCATATGAAACGCAGCCTTTCAAACCAGGATACACAGCACCTCCTCCCGTGTTTCAATTTGGGGGTCCTCCAATGAACCTTAGGTACTTCTTGCTCCCAACACCAACCCTCCCCCCCCCCAAGTTCATATACTTCTGTTATAGCATCTGTGGGCTGCACAGTTAAAAGACGTTTGTTCTTGGTTTTATCAGAGGTAATTGGATGACCAGAAGGGACCTGAATAGTCCTCACTTTATAGCAATGGTCTCAACAGACCGTAATTTTCTTGATCCTGACTATGATGAGTATGCAGCTTCTACATCGAGAAGCTTGGTTTGCTGTGGTTCCATTGCTGTGATTGTAATCTCTCCCTCTCTCTCTCTCTCTCTCCCTCTCTCTCTCTCTCTCTCTCTCTGTGCACGTGTCCTAGCAGTATCTAAAGCAAGTTGAATAACTTCATTGCGGATAGAATGTTAGGCAGCTCAGAAAGATTGTTGGAAAATAACTGCAAAATTGGAAACTATTGTTATTGATAAAAGTGAAAGTCACTAACAATGAAATTGTTCAAAGAAAGAAAATACTTGGAAAGTTCTGATACATACAAGGATCAGAGATGTTTATGGTGGATCCACCATGCCAGTGAACAAATATCAGTAAGGCTCTCTTTTGTTGTCAGGAAATTATACAAAAATAATTCACAAGAAAAGTGAAGTGAAAAAAAAGATAAACGAATTAATTTTCGTTACCCGTTTAATTTGCAAGAAAGTTAGTATAAAAATTAGTTTTCAATTTTCTCGTGATGCATAATCCTATGCTATATACAAAATCTATTGTGTGGAAAAATATTTCTCACAGGAAAGTTTTATGGTGGCCTCACATTTTTTTTTGCTACAACTGAAAATGCACACAAAAATAAAGTGATTATTTATTTCTTTATCCTTTCCTTCCCGTCAACTGAACGAATTTGAGGAAAAAGTCACAAATGCGAAGAATATAAATTTTGTTATTTTGGTAATTTCCTTCTATTGCATGTTTAGCTGACATTTGTTCGCTGAAAACCTGTAAATAGATTCCAAATTTGAATTTGAAAGCAAAAACAAATTTTACTATTGTTGGAGAAATTTACTTGGAAAGACTTTGATGCCCAATTCAAACAGAGAAATTTATATCTTTCTTGCATCCTTTGTTGAAATTTAAATGTTAGCTTAATCTTAGGTTCAGAGTTCACCTATTTGAACCTGATTATTACTATCGATTTTTGCTTTAGCCAATTCTCCAGTCAACTGGAATTCTGTCTCTCTGTCTCTCTTTCTTGCTATGTAAACTGAGTTTGCATTTTGACAACAGCTCTCAATTCTTGTCTGCAGTTTATGGTTCTTATGATTTTAAGGCATGTCCTTCCCTTAATAGTCAGCGGAGCACGAGACTATTCTCTCCCATTGTTCTTGGTAAGATAAACTAGCGCTGTAGCTCATATCATTGGGACAGGACTGCTAGGCCTCATTTGGCCTCTCTGAAAAGCCTATCTCTTTTTGTTTATTCTTTTTTTTAAAACCTTTTACATATTTTGAATAAAAATGTTTTACTTTGTTGATTGTTTTAACTAATGAAACCTAACAAGTAAAAAACTTTTTGACAAAAAAGTCACATTTTCCTAAAAACTTGTTTTTTTGTCTTCTATACACTCTTTTTTAAATTCCTTTTTTTACAAAAAGGTGCTTTTCTAATTTCTCCAGTTAAGTGGAATCTAAAAAGTTTTTAAAAAATTGAGTAAAATTTGGAAAAGAATCGCCATAGATGAAAAAAATCTTAAATAGCTCGACTTTTTAGACATCTTGCATGTCCAGACCATCCACACGCATACAGAGGGATTTATTATGCCATTATGGTTCTAAATCATGATATTAGAATATGTATCGGTATTAGTGATATGGTCATGTATCGGTAGATAAATTAGTTTTGGTATTGGAGGTGCAAAACACCTTTACTTACCAGCTAATACAGTTAATACTATATGTAACGGTGGATACGTAGAACCTGACAGCGTGTCATGTGTGGTTACATCCTCTAATTCATGTCTATCTGTTACATTCTGTGGCAGTTGCTGCTTTTGCGAATTTCTGGATTTATGCTGCCAATCTACATTATGGTAAGGGCAGTGAACGCGATCCAACGTCGTCAGCGCCAACAGGTGAATATAGTGTAAATTGTATTATACCACTCTTTTCTCACCATAAACACTGAATTGTCTTTTTGGTGATCTCTAGGGTTCTCCTAACTTATCAGATGATACTTCACCTGATGAAGAAGCTGGACTCCCAACTCTGCCACAACTGCTTCGAGTTGTTCGTGCTCGCTAAATTTGGCATCTGCCACTGCAATTTGAAGTTATGCCACACTCGGAAGTTGGGAGAAAAGTTGAAAACTTGCTACATGGCATCATCCATCATCTGCAATCAAGTTTGTGATGGAAAAGGGAAGGAGAAAATGAAAGTGGTTGCTCCCATTTCAAGCACCCTTCATGTTCCCAATTACACTGAAGGTTCAAGGGTAGTTTTTCCTTTTGTTTTGTCTTTGGATGGTGCAGATTGTTACTTGGCTGCTGCAAAATATGTTGTGCAGTTGGAATATATCCCACTGTTTACATATGTTTGTATATCTTTGTGTGTGTGTGTGTGTGTGTGTGTGTGTGTGTGTGTGTCTTTATATAAGAATTGGTGAAGCTTCTTTGCTGTGAATATCTAAGTTAAGTATTGTTGGAACAGGTGCTGCTCAGGTTTTAGGGTTTATGGTTTTATTTTGAGGAGTTGTGTAAATTATACTTAGAAAAATTGGATTGTTATGAGTATTGTGAGGTTTTTCTCCTTCATTTGCCCTTGTAGTTAAGGGAATTAACATGAAAAATATTATTTATTATTGGAAAATTTTGAAAATTAAAAGTGCAAGTGAACTTTAATTTTGAGCTAAAAGAATATATTTTTTTAGTAAGTACGTAAATATACACTCCACCATACCAAATCATAAAACAATTGTTCGTTACCCTAAGAACAAGGCTATATATATATATATTGATGGTAACTTTTTTCGCCTGTTGTATAGTTTTTTTTGCTCCCAACAATAAACGGGGTGAGAATAGTATTTTTTTTATTCCGGGGTGAGAATAGTATTTTTTTTATTCCGTTTTGTTCCACTCGCTCCCAATTATATAAAATAAATATTTTTTAAATATTAATATATATATATATATATTATATATTTTAGAAATATAATAAGTTTAAAATATTAAAATATTATATTTATCTCTATTTTTTTATATTTTGTATTTTTAATTATATTTATTCATCAACTATTATTTTTATTTATTATATTATTTATAATTTTTATTAATATTACTCTTTTAAACCTTAAAAATTATCATCAAAATATTCTCGGCTCTGTTCTTTTTTTTTTGCTATTTTCCCACTTTTTTCTTCCATTTCCACCCCAAACAAATAAAAGACCAGAATGAGAAAATTCATACCATTCCTACACTGGCCATTGCCATCCCTAGCTACATAGTGTTTCACAGTCTAACCCATAAATATAGGAAGTCTTACAATTTGTCCCTTGGTGCGTGGAAGTTTTTTATTGGACTCCTTTTGTGAAATGCATGCAAAATTACTTGAAAAAAAAAAAAAAAAAAAACTTCATAACCTCGTAGTTTTGCAACTTAAGACTGCTTCTTAGTCACACCGGTGAATTTGAACCTAAAATTGTTCTCACAATTACTTATAGAAAAATAGACAAATAAACGACCGGAGAATATTGTTTTAACATCCTTAAAATAAGGTTATCATAACAAAAGTATATGAAGACTACGTACTCAAAAAAATACTCAAAATTTTACTCATTCATATTTAATATATTTAATAAGATGTAGAAAACACTCTAAGTAAATCTTAATCATCCACTTTAAATTTTAGTTAATTTTTTGAGTATTTTTTCTAAGTTCCTAGCAATAGTGATATATGAAATGCCGCTGTGTGTGCCCTAGAAAGATTAAAGGAACAAAATTTGTTTGTTTGTATCGAAACAGTAGAAATATTCTTGTTTCCTAAGCAAACAAAACGAAACACAAACAGAATAACAAAATTTTAATATTTCTTTTGAAACAAAACGTTGTATAATATACCTAAACAAGTTTTCTTAAAAGAAATTTAAAATTTTATATAAATATCTTTAAACTTCTTTCAAAAAATTATAAACGGTTGCATTTTACTTGACTAAAAGTAATATTATTAGTGTTAACACTACCTACGTAAACTTTCACCATATGTCACTGTATATTTCTAATTTTTCTGCATTTGAAATATGCTCAAAACATTTCTATTTCCATACTAACCAAAATAACACATCATAATGAAATTTTGATCCTTGGCAGAGAGAAACAGATCTTTGTCTTTAACAGAAGGGTAAACATGGGGTGGTTCTGAATGCTCGCACAAATTTATCGAGTACACCCCTATTTTTACATGTACCATCGTTCATGCATTGTGTACAAATGTTATGACGCATTTAGTGCGTGTACTTAACAAAGATATGTGTGCATTTAGAATCTCCCGTAAACATGGGAATTAAACAATTGTAATCGTCCCATGAATAACTTTGTTTATAGTTGCAAGATTCAGGCAATGCTCCCAAAAATTCAAAATTCAGAAAGAAAAAAAAGGGGTTTGGGATCATTTGCATCCGCATCTAAATTAGGGTATAAAACTGTACATTCCATATCATGTATATAAAGAAGAGGCCAAAGCAAATAGAAGAAGACCTCAAGCAGGCTATATGGTACAAGGCTTTTTTTTGTCAATGTCGCTATTCAGCTCTTGAATTCACCTCTTTCTGTGACCTTAAAATCGATGGCCGATGGCCATGTGAAAATTCTGTCCTTTTAATTACTTCTTCATTTCCAGCTTCTTCTTGGCCTGAAATGTTAGCGCAAGAAAAACAGATAAGAACATCTGAATTCCCAGCAAACACAAGCCCTTCCCTCTTCTGTCTCTCATTTTTATTCTTTTTTTTAAAAACAATCTCCACCACTTTTATTTTTTTTTTAAATTTCTTTTCCCCCCCAAAACTTCTCAATTTTCTCTTTCAGAACTGCTTTGAAACAGTTCACACTCTCCAGTTAAATTATATGTTCTTAAAATAGTGTGGTTGGTGAAAATACTTCCTATTCTTCTGCCGTGAGCGCCAGAAGCAAGCGAGTGCTCCAAATGCACAGCTGGCAACAGCAATTGCCAATGCTGCCCCAACAGGCACCACAACTGCATTTGTCGACGCTGAAAAATCTTCGGCTGGAGCCCCATCTGTCCCGCCATTCCTGAGAAGCCCCATGCCCTTGTACATGGACACAAGGATCTTTCCATAGTAGCTAACCATGAACTTGAAAACCTCGTCATGGTCCCAATCAATCCGACCATTACCATTGTTTTTCTGGCTTCGGGCGAGAGAACAAGAAGGGCAAAGCTGCCTAGAAGGCCATATGAGCTTTGGGAATTTAGGATCACCGGTTCCAAGAGATGATTCTTCTTTCATTAGTCTCTCGTTGACTTTGTTATGCGCACTCCACAGCCAGAGGACAAAGTCTCGTGTTTTGTTGAAAGGAGTAGAAACACTGTAGAGGTAGAAAAACTATTCATAGTCAGGTGAAATGAACTTCAAGAACTAGTAGAATATTTCCTGCTCAGGTTTTTACCTTGAACACATCTCATGAAAATGTTGGCGGCACTCCTCACAGATGAAGAAATTGCGGATAAATTCACAAATAGCTGTGAATGCCAAGTGGCTCTCCCCATCATCAACTCGCACGGAGAGAGAATGCAATAGAACCCATAGTCCACAGCTGCATAAGGAACAAAAACTACCAGGTTAAAACAAATCTACTAAACAAGGTAGAGAGAGTGTTGCCCATAAATGCAAGGCTTTTACTTGTCAGAAAACTTTAGCGGCCAAACTATATAAATACATAACAGCGAAGAACTAAATAGTGCTGGTTTTAAATAAGCATATAGACACAAATTACATAATAGTAAAAATGTCCTCAAGAACTTCTCTATAGAGCTGTAAGGCTGTAGCTGTAGGATGGAAATTGTGAAATAGTACTAGACTACATATTTAGCCTGCCAAAGCGCCATATCACTGCCAATTCTGTAGAAAGTTTCTCACTGCCAATTCTATAGAAAGTTTCTTACTTTCACAGGGGGAAGAGGGCGAAAGTGTCCTCCAAGGGGAGAAGGTGAAAAGGGTTTTACTAATTTTAATAAATTATCTTCTTTTCTTTTTTCCTAGTTCACTTTTCTAACCTTATGTTGACTGCTGAATCTTAAACTAAATCTCCTCAAGTTATTTCAAGTTTATTATGTGTTATGTTGAGTAAATTTTTGGTTCTCCCAAATTAATTTCCTTCCCAACCTAAGTTAATCAGAAGTATAATCAAATTCAAGATTTGTTTACTAACCTCTTGGACTCTACCATGCAATTCATATGTAGTTTCAATGGATATTCAAGCAATTGTTTGAAGAATGCACATTCCCATGCTTAGTATTGAACTCACGTGTATAAACATCTTCAACATGAGTATGACATTCATCTCATCCATACACAAGTATATGAAATTGAATGAGCATAGAGTGAAGAGATGAATGCATAGATTTTATAGAGATTTGGCCCCAATGCCTACATCTACTCCAGATGCTTGCTGGAATTTCTCTTCACCATCTCAAATAGGTTTCCAATAGGTTTACCCAAAACAATTATAACCTAAAATTTTTGCTTTCTAGGTTTAGTATCTAGGTAATCCTACAACCTACCTAATGGTCCTCCGCGAGGATTTGCTCTAGGTTTTTGCTCAAAGGGCACTCCTGTAGGCTATAACCCACTTGTACTAATGCAGTAAACCAGATACCTAGTACAGTCCAAGCAGCTAGGAAGAAATGTAAAGAACCATATAGGAACTAGCATATTGAAAAATTAATCGGCAAAAATAACCATAAGCAACTTCGATATTATAAGTTTCTTCCTCTTAACCTTATCTGTAACCTTTATTAGTAGATTCATTTTTTGTGGTTTCCACTTGCATCATTAACAAGTCAATCTAAAGGAATCCTTCCAATGGGATTTTTCTCCCAATATTCAAAGGTGTTACAAGGTTTCATATACCTAGAAATTCACGGGTTTTCTAGGCTTATTCCTAACCTCTTCCTCAATAAACAAATCACAATGGCTTTCCTTGGTTCATCTACAACTTGTCCCACAATGCACAAACCACAATGCACAAACCACAATGCATTTTCTAGCCTCACCCCTAACCTTCAACTACAAGTCTACAACCTATATAAATCAAACAAATATCCATCTTTCATAGTTCAACCTTCATAGTAACCAATTCCATGGAAAAGTCTGTAGTGATACAATGTGTCTAGCATATACTACTAGAAATATTTAGTACCCATAATTGAAATCTCATATGTTGCCCTTGTGCGCACCTACTAATCCCTGGAGGACCAATCTCACTATCCACTAGCGGGAGGACCAATCTCACTGTCCACTAGCGGGGGGCTCAATAAGAGCCTCAACAAAACCTCATATAAACTAGCCATAAAGAGTTGATAGCATCTAAAAGGTTTCGAACTTGAGACTGAAGAGGCAGCAAACCCCTAAGTCCCAAGCCTTTACCACCATGGCAACTCCTTGGGGTTAACCTTGGAGCACTTGTTGATGGTATATAATGAACAAACTCTCTCTAAGATCTCCCAAATGTCTGAAGATATGTTGTCTTAGGGTTTTATATGATAGTGGCCTTCCGACCAACAAGTTCTAACTAAAATCGGGATATTCTAATATATAACCAAGCCCTCCAGAGGCTACCTAATCTATCTCAGGTTGGTTGCCCGCACTTTAAGTTGGTCAACCAATGACTACACTGGTCACATGGTGCTTTTAACGAACACATCCTAGTCAACAAGGAATCCTTGTGGACCAAACCCAGATCAGATTGCAGCACTTGACTGCAACTGCCCAGGTAAGCACCTCTACTTAAAATGGGCATTTGCCTAAGTTTAGGTTTGACTCACCGAGACCCTTTACAATTGTCCTTCATGTTTGAAAGCTTCCTGATGTCAAGATCTTCCTTAGTTCTTGAATGATGAATTTCGAAGCTTGGTCTTGAATCTTGATCTCTTCAATGAAAAACTCTTGAAACTAGAAAGTTGAATGCTGTTCCTTCCTGTTTCCTACAGGGATTTTCATTAAGTTCAACCCAAAACAATGAGACAACCATGAACTTGTCAACTTGTGCCATTGCTAACATGTACAAGGGGGGATGATGGGTAGAGAGAGGGAAAACAACACAATGAATCTGTCAAAAAATGATGCTGAAGCAATATTTGTTTGAAGGCAAAAAATGGAGAATAGTGTTTCACTCTTTATTCAAATAATCAGCAAAAATTTATTGCCATTAAAAGTAAGCTTTTAGATCAGGCTTGGATTGAGTCCGGTAATTGATTCCCATAATGCATGGTACTTTGCACCAGATACCAGGTTTGTGACAACACAGCCATGACCCTGATTGAAACCACGTCCATAAGTACTTTCTCAGGAGCACACATAGAGAACACATTGTTCTTTAAATAAGAAAAATTATCATTGCTGCCAAAAATAGCAGCTAGCATTTTTGTATGGTCTACGATTCTACATCACCGTCGTCATCATTAACACGCCTTTGCAACTATCACAGCCAACACCATCACGCGCATGTTTGCTTCCATTGGCAGTTAAACCAACATCATCATTGCCAGGAGGCAGCAATCCCAACCTTTGCTGCTGAAACAACCAATGTCAGTACTTCCACCCATTGCCTCCATCCACCAAATGCCCACTATAATTGCAACCGCGCTGCTTCTTTCACATACTATCCACGCACTACATATGATGGTCTTTTCCTTTGACATTATGCATTTACACACTCTGTTCTACAATAAAATAACAAAAATAAACACAATGATACACACGCTTCTCAATTGAACTCTAAAAAATGTGAACCAAATGCTGCCACAGCCCTTATGTGCCACCATAAACAGGAGCCATCGATGGTGATGCTACCCACTAAAACATGGCCGAATTACACATTTGATTTTATTTTCTTCAGGTCAAAAAGGAGTTAGTAAACAACAAAAATTGCTAAACTACTTCAGTGTCCACTTATTTATGCACGTGTACATTATTACTCAAAAGATGGG
>JAULJZ010000024.1:6213044-6227689 GCA_032270985.1 Heliamphora pulchella
GATCTCTCTTACCATTTTAAAAATATAATAATATTTTTTATTCATAACTTATTTACTATTATTACCAACTACATATAATTATTAATATCAAATATATACATTGGCAAAATTATTCATTTTGAACAAAAAATAAAAAATTTAATTTTTTACTTAAATAATTAATTTTAAAAAAAATTAGCTTAAAAGTCAAGTTACCAAACAATTTACTTTAAATTTAATTTAATTTAATTTTTTAATTAAAAGTATAAATAAACAAAAAAATTAATTTTTAAACTAATTAAAAATCAGATACTAAATATAACATTATATAAAATTAAAAATAAAATGATAACTTTTATTTGGCTTAAACCGAGTTAACAAACGAGTCAAACATCGTCGTGAATCCCTAATTTCAAAGAGTGGACAACGGTCCGTACCTCTCTCTCCCTCTCGGAACATTCTTTCTGTATGTGAACTGTAGAGAGCTTGAAGTTCGATCCTGCATAATGAGTGCGATGAGCAGTCAAAGCCAAGGTGAGGGCGCAGCAGATATAATGGCGAAGGCCATGAAAGCGGCTGATGATCTGTACAACATTCGCGACACGTATTTTCCAGAAAATCCAGATGAGAAAATCTCCAGATTGCAGGCCGAATCAGATCTCGCTATCAAGCTCCTCGAGTCCATTCCTTCAGGTTTTTACTTTATTCAATCTGTTCAATCCTCTCAATGCATATCTTCATATGTATGAGCCTCACAGTCTCTGTTTGGTAGCTGAGAAAATGCATTAGAGAACTGGAATGATAATGTCTATAGGTTGTTATACTGGTTGGGAATGTTGGAAGGCTTAAGTCATGGTTTGTTTTTGTTAGGGCACAGCATATCTTTAGCTTGTGCATATGCTTCGAATTATAACCATATTTGAAGTCTTTGATGCACATTTTGAAATTCTGTGATGAGCAAGGAATCAGATTTGTTGTGAGTAGTTCTTATTGGATTTAATGGGAATTGACCCATCCATGTGTAAAAGGATTCATATAGCCGACCCTAATTAATTGGGACAAAGGCTTAGTTTGGTTTGGATTGACCAATTCACGTGTTTATGTTTTTTATTGGTGGCTGCGCAATGAAGATCTATTGAGCAAAATGAAGTGCATAAAGATGTAGAAGACTGAAACAAAAGGGAAAATAAGATGTTTACTTTGTGAAGTGAGAATTAGAAGTTTCAGAGGAACAGGTGAGAAGAGTGATTCAAAAATTAAATGTGCCAAAAGAAGTAATGAATCAAATGTTGCTAATTACTTTAGCAACATTTGATTTTAATACAGTGCTGGTTCAAAATTCTGAGTTGCATGATGCAAGAAATGGCGCATGTTATTTGATCTTTAAATTTGGCAACCATGTAAAGGTTTTGCATTTACTCCATTTTTATCTTTCTTACAAGTCGGATACAAAAATTTGACTTAAAATTGGTGGATAATATGGTTTGTCATTTGTATTTGTTGAAAAACAATAAAACCATTGGACTAGATTTCAATGTAACTAGAAAACTGGTTTTTGCTTTGTCACTTATACAGAGTTTTTTTAGTTCTGTTTAATGCTGGACATAAAGCTAAAGCTTGAAGCATTCATTATTATTATTTTTGTTGTTGTAACCGTTGCTTTCTTTTAGTTTATGGTGAGGGAGAATATTCTTTTTCTTATATAATCTTGGTTTGGAAGTAAATTCTCCCCTTAAAACACTCTCAAAGTTCACAGGTATGGTCCAGTGCATCAAATGAACCTACACTGAATTCTGATGTACCTAAAAAGCCCGCTTAATCTCAGTCTTCCAGAAAGAAAGAAAAAAAAAAAATCTTAAAGTTTACAGTATGGTCTATTGCATCCAAATGAACCTAGGCTATAGCCTATATTCCCAATGAAATTTGTGGATTCAATATATTAAAGTTAAGATTTCTGGTTTCTTTTCCCTCTCTTCTTCTTTCATTGTGTCCTTAATGCTTGTTCTTCAATATCACACTTACTGTTTAGTCCATCAAGTGCCTCCCTTTTTTTTTTTTAAGAAGCTCTTCTTTTGTAACCCAAAAGTTCTTCGTCGCATTTAGCATTTTTCAAATTCCCAAAAAAGGAAGTTGAAGAATTTATATCATAATATTTTCTTGAACTGTCAGTTCATTCTTGTCAGATTCCTTCTACTCTGACCCTTTTGTAGCTGTACATCTTTATAGCCCGCTTAATCTTCAGCCTCAGGCTGTACAGGACTTCAGCCACCCGATAAAAAGTGATTAGTGCAGTTTCATTTTTCAATGCTCTTTCTCATCAACAAAAATATAGGAAGAAGGTTTAATCTGCCGGACACCTCCCTTAGCATATGCACAAGTGTTATTGCCTGTTGACATTGCTAGTACTATTATAACTTTTTTGAAGAGGTTATCCATTCTTAGTATATTGGATGAGTTGTTACATATGTCTGTGTAGGGTAACAGCATTGTAAGATTGACTAAAGGACTAATTTGATTTTACAAATGTCAACTGGAGAGCTATATTATGGGTTTATTTAAGGGAGGCCTACGTCCACAACCTATTGGCTGCAATAAAAAAGAATCTATAGGCAAAAATATAGTTAAAAAAGCTGTGGAGAGGGTGATTATCTGTGTTTCAGCTGTTCTAAGTGAGGCTACTGTTTCCATATGAATTGTATGGTAAGTAATTGAATGTGTGGATGTCAATTAACCATGTTAGGGTTTGAGCATAAATTATCTTTTTTTTTAATCCACATTTCAACTTACAAAGTTAAAGTTTTAAATTTTCATATTTAATGCAAAGTTCTACATATGCTTCAAAACTTACAAAATAAAAATAAATATAGCTCATGGTTCTTAATTTGGAAGACAAGATAAAAACCTAGCACCAATTATGAGTGTTTTAAATTATCTTGTATCATTTCATCAGTCAAAGTGTATTTTTTTTCCTTCTTAAGTTTGTGGGACTTAAAAGTGTACCTAAAGTGTGAACATGCAAAGCTTGACTATCCATCCCAGGTACAAACTATTAAACAAATAAACAATTTCAAATTCTTATAAGAGATCCCAGGTTGCATGAATAATTGCTTTTATTTTTTCTGCTGAACCGGGTGGCCTACTAGAATCTGACCTTGAGAAATAAATTGATTAACAATAGACATTGACTTTCAGGCTTTCAGCTATAGATCTCAGTGATCATAATGGAATGCCATGCGATGTTGCTTTAGCTTCTGATAGAACTTAGATTTAATTTTACTTAATAATCTGGTGGCCAAAAAAACAAGTGACTCACTGTTCGGTTTTGCATTCTAAGGTTATAGTTATGATTATGTATTCAGAATGTAAAACATGTGTTCGCGTGCAGAGCAAAGGAAATTACCTATGCATCGTGCAACATATGAATATTTGAGAGGAAAGATATTGGATGTCTTTCCTGATTATAGGAAAGAAGCAGAAGATCACCTCTCAAAAGCTGTAAGTCAGAAAGAATTGTGGTCCTTGTTGTTTCATGTACTGCACTTCTCTGGCTGATGGTTATGTTTTGAAATTGATGGTTGTAATCCCAGGTAAAGTTGAATCCATCTCTGGCAGATGCTTGGTTATGCTTAGGTAACAGCATTTGGAAGAAGGGAGATCTACCTTCAGCAAAGAACTGTTTTACGCTTGCATTAAGCAAGGTTTTGTTCCCTAAAAAATTATTCAGATAGATTTCCATTGTTCCTCCAATTTAAACGGTGATGGATTATTGAATTCCATTGATGGTGTCAACTACCAATATGTTTAGATATCATGCAGGGTCCAAACAAAAAGATCCTTTGCCAATTATCAATGCTAGAAAGAAAAATGGCTCAAGGTAAGGATCTTAGTTCAGTGATATGACATTATACTCGGTTTTTGGTTCTTCAAGAGATTATTCAATTAGTGCCCACAATGTTAGAACTGCAAAATTAGGCTATTTGGGACTTGGGAATTTATTCTAATCAACATCTAGCTGTCTGGTCTGCTGCCCAGATAATTTCAAGCAGATGGAAGTTTGAGGATAATTCCTTCTGGCCTGCAAACACTCCAATTTTACTCTTGAAAGATAGTTGAAGTATGAGGTTGGAACTACTTGGAAAGGAGTTTTAGAATTGACTGCTCAGTAATTTGTTTGTAATTCCATCCTCTGGAGATAGTTAGATCTCAAATTGAAGTCCTCTAGGGGACACCCCAATGGCATAGGTTGCATTCCCCCAATAAAGAAAATCAAGTTCAAGTAGTTCTATATTACCTTTTAAAAAAAAAGGATCTGGAATTGAATTTATTTTGATATCTTGTTATTTTATCTCTTTGATTCTGTGGCATGAAACTTAATGGCATGGACTCTTTTTCCCCTAGTTTTATGGCTGTTAATTATTCTGTAGCCATGCTAACACCAGTGCAACCTGTCGTTGTCAGATTTATTCTCATCTAATCATTGCGAAAATGAATTAATAACAAGAAAGGAAAAGGAAGGAAGGAAAGAAAGAAAACAAGGAAGGATGCTAGGAAAGTTGTTACAATTCCCAGTGTGTTTATTGATTGTTCACATACATTCTTTACAGTAAGTTCATCTTAGGATATGAATGAATGTACTTTAGTTAATATAGCATTCTAGCAAATATACCTTCTACCTGCCATCATATTCTTGCTCCAAGAGCCTTTACTGCGGTTTCTTTTTGTGTCTTTAATTCTTTTGTCGTGTTTGAAGTTGGGGAATAGGGGATAGGATTGGATTGGATTGGACTAATAGTCCTATCAAACTTTTAATCTTATGTTTGTTTGACTTTTTTTTGTGTCCGAACTAATAGTATGGTTGGACTCCTAATCCTCTTATACAAGGAATAAATAGAAGAGGGGGGCGGGGGGGATAAATAGTCGAGGGACTAGAAAGGAAAAGAGATTAACCATAAAATGCCAATTTTGTCCTTCAATTTTATTTTTGTAACATTTCTAGTTTTTTTTTAATTGACTCCCTTTTATATCTTTATTTGTACTTTCTTAACATCTCTAAGATGTTTTTAGTGACTTTTTTTATTTTCTATTTTGTGTTCCATTTTTTTTACTTTTTCAATTTTTAATTTTCACTATTTTTACTTCTTTTTTGTTTCATTTTTTTTCCTATGAAAGAAACTAATAAAGTATTGAATTAGGTTGGACTGGATAAATTTTTAATCCCAAGAGTAAACAATCAACAAAATTAGATTAGACTAGGAACATTCAATCTGGTGGATTTGGACCCAGGATTAATAGTCTTGGGAATGCTAATTCGGTCTAATTTTATCCGATACTCCAAACATGGCTTTTATTTATCAATAGAAAGAAGAAAAGGAGAAAAAAAGATGTACTACTCTTTGTCTAATTATTTTTGAGCTTCTTGTGCGTTGAATCCTTCTTTGTTTTGTTGATTTCAGTTTCTTGGAGGCCTTCTAATTTAGTGCCTTTTGTGTATTGATGGAAGCAACAGGCCCAGAGATTGTGAATTTTGCTTTATTTTGTGTGTTTAAGACTTACTTTCTATCCTTCTATTGCCAGCTCATTCTGCTGTTATATCAGACACAATATGGTAATAATCAAATTTCAAGTGCTTCAGATGGAAGAAAGAAATTAAAAGATATCTTTTTTGTCACGTGATACGTAAAAATGAAAACTATGGTTTTTGAATTATATATATGAGGTGAATAGCCTTGTAAAATATAATTAATGCAGATATTTTATTGTCAGTTCAAACAGAAAAAAACAAGTAAATATGTTCTATCAAAGTAAATGGAGATTGGATTGAGAGGCATCTAGATCAGTTCATGTCGGAAATTAACCTCATTCTCATGCAACAATTTGATGTGAGAAGCTTCATGCGTGATTTCTATTTTTCACTTTCAAGGTAGCTAAGACTTGTGTGAAGTGAAACACGATCTATGGTTTCGTATAGTGTGGTGATCTGATTGCAACAAATGGAACCATTGCAGAGCTCACTATTGTTTTGAGGCAAAGCCAACTGTGAATTAGTATTAATGTAAACACATTGGCCTGCTTATTCTTTGTTCTCTTTCTAGGTGCTGATAATCAGGCAGAGATTGTCGAGGAGAGTATCAAACACGCGAAGGAAGCTGTACTGCTTGATGTAAAGGATGGGAATTCTTGGTGTAAGGCTTCACATCAGATATACTTTGGCTAAAACTATACTTTGAATTTTTATTGACTCCATGTATATATTCACTAGTGGTATGTTGCATTGTATAATATCTTTTTTCGTTCTTAATGGTAAAAGATTCAAATCTGTTCATTTACATGTCTGATATCAATGAACCTGTCTAGCAAATGTGCGTTGTTAACAATGGTTTGACTTGTTCTCTCCAGTCTCCTCCCATCCACGGACATGCATATCAGGATGCTGCATGCATGTGTGCTAATCCGATACACACACACCTCCTTATAATGCTTCTATTTGCTTGATGTCTTATGAAAGGGCATTGCTCTTCCTAGATGCCACACATTTGCTCCTGCAAAACCTTTTAGCTTCAGGCTGTGTAGGGATAAGTTTTTGCATCAAAGCCCACAAAAGAATCGTCATCTTGTTTCTTCCTCTCACAGTCATGCATCTAAAAGGGGAGAGAAAAAGAATGGATTTCCATCAAATTTATGATTTTGATCAATTGGGGTATCGCCGGGCTACAAATGAGTATTCCAGTCTCCTTCAACAAAGTATGGATATACTTCTGTTAGTACTTCTCTAAAAAAAAAAGAAGGATATAGTTATGTTAAGAAATGAAGATACACTCATCTGATCTCACCAGCCCAGTTCCATGGAAGTTATTGTAAGACTTCCAAAACCTTTTCTTCATCTTTATTTTTTTGGTCCAAATTAGCCTCTAGCCTGCAGTTCCTTTATATCAGTTCCAGTCATCACTAATTCATCAGCATAAACTATGAGGTTAGTATTATTAATCTTCACACATGCTCAATGAAGATGTTATGAAAATCTTGAAATTATAAAAAATGAAACCCACCCCACCCCCCCCCTTTTTATGTTTTTGGGGTTTGGGGGAGGATCCATCTAAGGTGGCATTCTTCATCTGGATAGAAACTTTGGATTCTGTCCTCATTATGTAGGGCAGCCCAGTTACATGGCTCCCGCACTGTGGGGTCTGAGAAAAGTAAAATGTACAGTCTTATCCCCATTTGCTGGGAGGGGCCATTTCTGCACTATTCTCAGTCTATATAGACCTCTAGGTATTGCAGTGACAAGGCTTTCACGGGTGCATCCTTACCTCCATCTCTGATAGGATCAACTGCAGAGAATCTAAAACCCAAAGTCCAAAATCAAAAGACTCAAATTCCTGACTCCAGATGTTTTCTCTCATTAGAAATCACCAACCTACCCTAACAAATCCCAATTGAGGTGATTGAGGATGACTTTTGAGAAGATTGGGTGTGTTGCTGAGATGCTGAATCTTGGGGTGGTTGTTTTTCTTTTATCTGAGGCAGGCAAGACAGTTGCAGAACGGTAGCTACCACTGCAATCAGTAAATAAGATAGAGGGAGAGAGAATGAGGATGCATTGAGGAAATAAAGGGAGAAAGTTCTTTTGTAGACATTTTGACTTTTGTGAGCTTGTTGTCCTCTTCCACCTGACGCTTTAAAGAGACCTTGCACCATTATGTCTAGAAATAATCTGAAATCCTCATTTAGTCCACCTGCCACATATTTATTTGCAAAGGTTTTGATTCCTAAAGTTTCATTTCATTATTAGTATTTGTCTATATACTCTTTCGCTAACCTATTTAAAACTTGCTGACAGACAACCTAGGAAATGCGTGGCTCACATGTTTCTTTGTGACCAGAGCATGGGATCACCACAAACTTCTGCAATCTTTAAAAGCGTACCAAAATGCTGTATGTCTGCACGGTGCTAAGTTTTCTTATTAATTAATTGATTCTCTTGTGATTAGGCCATTACAAATTTGTTAATATTCTATAATATTCTTTTGTACAGATATATAATGTATAAGCTTTTATGTTACAGTTTACTTCTTTTTGGAAGTATGAAGTATGTTCTAACATCGTGATACGTATCAGGAAAAAGATGAGAGCATGAATTCCAACCCTGATCTCTATTTCAACTGTGCCACAGTAAGTCTTTTATTTTTTATTTTTTAACTCCAACTTTCCCCTTTCTAAATTTTGTCAGGTGGTGTGACTTACTGGCTGTCACATTATTTGCTTCCCCCCTTGTATGTGCTATAAGTGCACCTTGTTCCATTTTGATCCCTTTATTTTGGATCCTTTGTTTATTATCTCTTCACATGCAAGTGTGAATCGCATGTGCACGGAGTGTTAGAGCTTCTCCCACTTTGGTAAACAACACATCCCAAACTAGTATATGAACTTTTTGGGCCTCTCCACTTATTGCAACTGGTTTTCGATTGATTTGTACAATTTGACAATCACATTAAGGCATCACAATGCATATTCTCATGCAAATGTCAATGAACTAGTCCCAAGTTTTTTGAGTTGTCCACTTCAACATTCTTTTTTCTTGAATCTAATTAATCATGGATCAGAGAATTTGAGCTGCACAAATACAGATAGTTGAAAATAATTGACAAATTTTACAAAGTTTGGGACAGGTACAGGTGCAGGTTAGAAGAGAATGTAGGTGCAAGGGCACATAATGTATGTAAAAAAAAAAAAATACACATTAACTGTTACTTTACATGTAAACTAGTTTCTATATTTTTTGAGGACCTTGTATGTAAGATATAGTCTAAACAACTCAATATCTAATTCTGCAAAAATAATATCAAACTTTCTATACACACTGCACAAATGAGTAGTGTCCTGCATTACCTGTATTGGTCCTCATGGTTTCTTGTGCAATCTAATTGTGCTAATTTATGGTTATTTATTTATGAATTAAAATAGAACTCTGAAAATTGAGAAAATCTCTGCTAACTTCAACAATGGGTGGTCCAAATATGCTTCCCTCAGTTGCTTGTCGATTTAGTTTCTTGCTAACCACGTTTTCATTCCCATGTACAAACCAAAATGACGAGTTTCTAGGTAACATTGGCTGAGTTCCTTACCATGATAACATCAGCATTATACTTGTTAAGTATTATAAATAATATAAGAAATCCCATGGATCTGCTATTGGACAAAATCAATGTTTGATGCGAAAAAAATAAGTTTCTTAAAACCTCTGAAGATTAAGTGATCCCTAGGTTTTGGTTTCATTGGTTTTCATAAAGTATTTTACTGCTAAAACAAGTTGAAATGGAAGCACACAAAATTTAAACATACAGGAAAAAGGATTGAAGCAAATCAATACCAGGGAGTCGGCATATCATGTGATTTAGCTGTGATTTAAGATTAGGGGAAGATTTAGTTTTATTTTTATACTTCTGAGATCAACTGACCTTGATTCTTTGCTGTAGGATCGCTGGATAGGTATTAGCTTTTCTAGTATTCTCGTACATGGCTTAATGTGTTGCTATATGCATGATGCTTGTCTTTATATTCTTCATTTTCCCTCGTCTCTAATTTAAGGTTTCTGTTGCATAATCTTCCTATTTGCTTGTACTTACTAAAATAAATCAATATTTCTATTTGCTTGTCCATGATCAGCCATTGGTCCATCTATTAGATTTTTTCACTCTTTTCCTTCTATCCTACTTTTCTTTGTTAAATAAATGCTCAATCTTATTTCTGAGGTACTTATGTGTATAGTTACCAAAAATTCATGTATTCAGGTGAACAAATATCTAGAGAACTATGAGAGGGCTCTTACTGGATTTGAAGCTGCTGCCTCAAGGGATCCCAGTCTCAATTCTACCGAGGAGGTTCGCAAGATAGTCAACATTCTTGACAAGTTGGAGACTTTGTTGAAGGTAATGAGGTCCTTCACGTGGCCAATATAGGGTTATGTGGACTTAGTGCTTCCAGTGGATATAGAACTGCAGTGACCTTTATCTATTCCTGCTTTACTAGGATGGTTTTTCAGGTATTTCCATTTCATGAACTGCTCTGTGATGGGCCATTTGGATTCTAGAAGAATGCATGCCAATGAGTGCTGTTGAATTTGCATCATAATTGAGTTTTCATGCAGTCAAGAACTATTATAAAGGCACACAGGAGAATTCATCATATGTGCCCATAGTTTTAGATGTTTTGACATCAGTTTTGGAAATAGGGATGTGGATACGAGCATTGTTTCCAACACGTGTGAAATATGAATGTATATGTTCTCATATTAAAAGGATAAGGTTATGGGCTTCAGCTCTTGGAATGAAATAAGTACGGGTAAATATTGGTGTGTCCAACTCACCGAAGCATGCGGAGTATGTGGTGAACTGGATTTGTAAGTTATGGCTATGGGGTTGAGCTCCAACTAAGGTCATAGGTTAGGGACAATATAAATTGTGAAGTTGATATAGAATAAAATTCTTAGAATCTGCTCTCAGTAGTGATGATAAACACATTTTATCTCTTTGTCACATTGATAGCCAAGGTTGAATCTTTTACAGTATAACCTTGGCATTGATAAATAGTTCTGTAAACATGTGTGAGGAGCCAGATTAATCAATATCACTTGTTAAAAAAGCAATCATTTTTCTTTTTTTTCATGCCACGAGGAAGAATTAGTTTTACTTTCATTTCCCTAAAGCTATGAAGCATGGAAACCTCCCCAGAAGATGGTACTGGTGTTGGACATGGACACTGACGCGCTGGACACACTGGGGTCATGTGTCTAACATGCAAATTGGAGTGTCTGAATTTTTCCCCTGATCGTACACGCTGCGGACACGTTTGCGACGTACTAGAGACACAATTGCGACGCACTAGAGACACGTTTGGGACACTCAGCATATTTGAAACATTTGGTTAGTTAACTAGGTCCTTCATCATTAAATGCGGGTACTGATCTAGGTTGGTCTTTTGATGAGAATCATGGATATTCGAAACAACTGGTTGTTTTTTTGGAAACTATTCTTGCTAAATCTCGAGCTCTAAATGTTTAGTTGCAGTATTAACATTGTGCTCTGCCATTACATTAGTAACTACATCGATTGTTGACTGAATTTGAACATGTTACTCTTATATAACTGAGGTTGCATCGTGGCAGCTATTGCCCAACATGGTTACAGTACTTGGTCAGTTTTTCTGTTACATAACCTTATAGGATATAGCCAGTAACATATCTACCACATCATATTTCAAATTATCTTAGTTTACAAATTTTTAAATAAGTCTGATGAGTTAGATGCTGTTACAAAAAATATTGGTCAATCAGTTATAGATGCATCTTTTGTTGAACATATCCTCCAGTTTGGTGGCTACATTCATATCAAAGTTGGGAATGACATAAAATAAAATTTATGGGAAGGTAAGGATTTTTACTTTTCTAATTGAAAAAAGTTTTAGGTTTTGTATTTCTCGTAATGTCATACCAATAAGAGATTGTGAAGGTGTTTTCACTTCACTCTTCTTAATTTTCTGCCTTTTGAAGCCTTTGAAGTTCAGAACCATGTCTATATAAGCCCTTTCTAAACCTTTCCATATCATGGTTTTGTAAGCCTAATAGCTTTCTTCTCTAAACATAATAAAACTACACAACCAGCTAGGGTACATTGGTACTTAGAGCATCCCAAACAGCCCTGAAGCAGCCCCTAAAACCTGTATTTTCAATCTCAAAACCCTATCATCTTGCTACCCCATTGAAGCCCTAGAAAAAAGGCCATGTTTTACAAACCTCTGCCCCTAAAATGCCAAATATAATCAACTCGCAACAGCCTACTCTTGCCACTGTCCTACACCATATTTGGGCTTATTATTCGTTGGATATTGTTCTCTCCACTCATCATACATCAATAGGCCTCTTATATGATGGAGTGATGTATGACACCAAGGACTGATGTACGCTAATAAAAAATGATCATCCTTGTCATAGTAATACTGAAGTTTGTTTTGACTAAATGAATTCTTTTCATTGCTTTCTGAAATTGATATTGCTTCTTTATTGGTGTCAGCTTTTGGATTTCATATGCTCTCAAATATCTCATATGTTAGAAGTTTCCTTTTTCACAGAGAGCAGGCGGCGTACTAATGTTCCTTTTTTTTTTGCAGGGACAAACTAAAGCGAAACGACTTAATTCTTTGGCGTCATCTCTAGCTCCAGTTAATTGTAAGCTACCTGATTTTTCCTTTTATGCTTTCTTTGATGGCCTACTCCTTTCAAGTGAATCTGCTATCTACCATTTCATTTAATTGAATCCTTTATCCCGCAAGTGAATCCTTCATACAGAAAAGCCTCTATAGATTCTCTGTCTGAGGGCCCAAATAAAAAGGTTGCAATTGTCGGGAAAGTGCTGTTCTTTGTTAAGAACGAGAGTGTGGCTCCCTTGTAAGTCCCTTTGATTCAAAATTTACCTTGACTCATCTATTTGATCATGCTCTCTCTCTCTCTCTCTCTCTGCACATTTACTTGTGGTGGATGTTTTGGGCCACAGGCTGCATGCTTGGGATATTAGTGTTTTGTGCATCACTGTTTACTTATTGAGCTGGAACTGCATTTACTTTGATTCTGCAGATACTATTTGGTTTGTGATTCAAATCAGATTTGCTTTGTTCTTTCCGTTTATGGGATACGTGATGATGCAGTAAGTTCCTTGACTTTGGATGATGTCTTTTAAGTAGGTGATCCTTTCAGATTGGAACTTCCTGACTCTTCTTGTCCATCTTCAGGCATCTCTAGATATTCTTTGAATTTTTTTTACCCTCAATTAAGAAAAAGGAGAGAAATCAAAGGAAAGAAGGTTTTAGTGAGAAATTATCGGGTCCATAGTCTTCAATAGAAAACTAGTAGTAGAGTCAAAGAATTGACATGATCATCTCGAATATCTTCAATAGTGTCATTGTTATATCTTCAATAGTGTCATTGTTATTCTCGGTTCCTTTTCATGTGGTGGACTTCATCCTACTGCCTTATCTAGCTCCAATTCCATTGCAATCAGTGAACCTACAGTGATGAATCTTCATGTTCAAACTTCATCATCATCATCATTGAAGTATCCTCATTATTGTCTTCTTGGTTTCTAGGACTGGGCTTAATTTGATATTAAGCATTTCTATTATCATTGAATTCTTTGGAATCTCATTTATTAACGTGTTCATTGTTGAGTTGGGAGCATTGTATGACAGTTGAGCCAGTAGTTCCCACTAGTTCTGAATGAGCAGCTATGATTTCCTTTTAGTATTGCTTTCATTATTTGAGTATTATATTGACTTTAACGAACCTCCCTTACAGATTAAAGAAGGGGATCAGCTCACACTCTTGGAGCCTAATTACCGTGATGTCGATTTTTCTTGGAAGGGAAAGGTATGTTCTGTTTCTTTTCTGGGCCATCCTGATTTCTTTATTTTAATAGGCTAATCATGGGTTAGGAAGATAAACTAGCATCTGTCACCTCAGAGCAAAGTCCATTTCATGATGTATCCACAAGTGCTCCCCCCACCTCCTCACCCCCATATAGTTTTACATATCCCTCCTATCTTATCATATACAATCCAATTCAGATAATCAAACAAGCCTCAAGTTGAATCTTCGCTCCACTTGCTTAGTCCATTTTGAATTCCTCTCCGTGATTTTCAAGAAGTGACGAAACAATTGAAGAAGTGTAGAATTGGTATGGATCATGCACAAGCTGCCCCAACTCCTAAATTGTCTCGAAAGTAAATTGGGTCCCCTTTGTTGATGATCGACCTATCGATTATATTTATTAATTACTTCATTTCCTCACTCTTAAATCCCTTATTGCAACAATCTTTGATCTCATACGAATGTTTTTATACCAGTCTTACCGGTTCAAATCCGTCCGTGTGGATTTCTTGGAACAAGTTCTTGTGAATGGAAAAGCTCCATCTTCTCTCCAAGCTGTTTGGACGTCAATCCATGCTCAACATAAACCTTGAATAAGTTGAAGTCATTAGAAAATATAATACAATGTTACAGTACATCCTTGCCTCAAGTTCAAACAGAAATGGAATTCTTTGCTTTTACTTGTGGATTGGTTTTCCCCACAACTCTCAGGCTTCTCTGCTCATGTACGCTTGTAATTAGTAGATGTTGTCGATGGGTGAATTTAGAGAACAAATGCTGTTCCTATGTACTGTGTTAATGCTTGTAAATTGACATGCAAATGGTATTGTTGGAACTGTAATCTCATGCCCATTTCATTGCTACCTCAAATTTTCTGGGATTATTCGATCTTCGATTTGGAATTTGCATTTTGTTCAAGAATTTGCTGGTGATGACATTTTAGGGTTTTTTTTTTTAAATAGCTGGTGTTCTTTGGGTCAACTTACGCGCACCCAGACTAATTATGAGATCTTGAATTAACACTCAGGTAAACTTCCGGTCATCTTGGGGACTTGATCTACGGAATTGGTGGCCTTTTGGGGCTTTACCTGTAAGACGTGGAAGCTCTTGTCAAAACACAAGAATTGAAATTCATTTGTTGAAACCATTATGGTATATTCGGAGTTTTGATTAGAGAATGATTGAATTATGTATAACTACACAATCCACTTTGGCCATGTTATCTTCCAATATAAGATTAAAATCATATTCT
>JAULJZ010000024.1:6227789-6239293 GCA_032270985.1 Heliamphora pulchella
CCATGTTATCTTCCAATATAAGATTAAAAACATATTCTGTGTTTGTGATATCTCATTTTACACTGGTAAGGGATGAAAAATTAAATTGATATATATATATATATACACACACACACTTCTAATAAATTGGACTTAAAAGTTTTGAACCATGTAATTAGTCTTTTTATTCAAATGGTTTAGTTTGCACTCAAAAGTAAATTGTTTTCTAATTGATTAGAATGCTCCATTCCATTAAATCATCATCACAAGCTGCTCTTTTATGTTTGGGGCTCAACAAATTGTTTCAAATTGATTGAAATCATTATAATTACTCCAAGTCATTTGATCATCATCATCATCATCATCATCATCATTCTCATGTAGCTCTCTTGTCGGTCTAAATCCATTCAATTACTAAATTGTAATTTGTTTCAAAATTCATTCTGTACAAGGTTAAATTGTATATTTAATTTATAGACGGGTTGGATCCAGCCCATCTATAAGTCGTATATCATAGAATGCTTACCTTTGTCCTGGGTGCACTCCTTTTATAAGGGAGAAGTTTGTATCTTCTCTTTTGATCTCAATGATGGCCAATCTCTTTATAGGATGTCCCTGCAAAATGGCCATGTCAGGCTTGGTCTGCAGGCGGCTATGTTAGGCATAAGCAGCTTAGACTGAGCATGTACGGGCTTGGTCCAATCACAATAAATGCCAACTCTTCGGCCTCATTTCCTTCAGCGTCTACGGGGTCTCAGCTGAACTTTACTCATTTTTCTATACGGTTTCAATCAGATCACATTTGATGTTATCTTTTCAACCATAATTCCATTCGATTACTATACTTTCATGGTCAAATCGCATTTAATGATGTACAGTTCCAGTCCTATCACAATAAATGCTACCAATATGGCCGAGGTTTGTGCACTTCTGCTCGAAACTCAAATACCCAGTTGTACCGAACACATGGTACAAATGAGACTTGCTGCTTGGTCCTATGGACTGTTGCCCCTGCTTTTGCCGCCGTTGGCCATATTTCTTGGCCCTAGAATTGGGTCTTTTAGTGGGTCGGGTTGAATTGATCTCGACCCCCTTCAGATTCAATCACCAAATTGTTTCAAATTGACTAAAATCATTATAATTAGGAACATAATATTAGGCTTGATCTCATTTGTTCAATTCCACCTAATACCAATAGTGATAAACAAATTGTTATTTGAAGAACAATTTAGCATGGTGCAACATGCAAAAGTAGCAAGGATCCTTTTGGTCACTTGTTCTGTCTGGTGTACACAAATTTGGAAACTTAGAACCGAGAGACATTGTGCCTGTATTGAAGATTGTCATATAATCCCATCATTGGATTGAATTATAAAGTTGCAGTTGGGTTGTTGTGAGTTCATGTAGATCTTTTTCCGATGTGAACTGTTCACGTAAAAAAGAATCAAGTTTAATCGAACATAAATAAATGAGTAATCCAATTATATTAGTTCTACAAAAATTATCTACTTTTTAGGACCACTATAGTTTGATTATTATGATTATTGATGTCCAATGAACTTAATTTTTAACATAAATAGTTTTTTCAATGACATTATCTACGTAATACTCTCATCTAATGATATAACAAAAAGTATTTTTCAAGTGAAATAATATTAACCCATTTTTATTAAGTAAATAAAAAATAAAAAATAATTCACTTAATGTACATTAAATATTTTCAAAAATACTCTATACACGGTACCAAATAATATGATCAGAATACCTATTTACCAAATGTCTTTTTTTTAGAGACGTCACTCCTTCCAAGGTAAATTCTTTAAACCATCATAATGAATGTGGCTCCACATAGGCTCAATTGCACCGGAAGTTATTTGAGTAAGAAACTTCTCGATAGCATACTCATCCGGCGTTTCCAATTAATACATGAATGTCATATATTCTTAGTTTTATAGAGTGATTCTACATTATAGCATAATAGTTATTGTATGTCAATATAATCTCACATTACATTAGTAGACTAATGTGATATTTCTTGCCCACTCACTTATGTTTAGATTAGCTTTTTTAAAAGTTTTTATACTTAAAAACCACTTTAAAAAACTATTTGTTTAGCCTTCTACTGAAATAAATTGATTTCTTTTACATTTTTCAGATTTACTTTTTTATAAAAAAAAGCAGAAAAATCAAAATTTTTATAAAAAAAATGCTAGGCCAAACACGCGCTAAATAATTTATCCAATTGCACAGCCCAGTCACATTGCAGCATTGCTGGTATTGAAACAAACCTAACAGCTCCTACAATATTGCAGTAATTGACAAAGACAATGAAAGCGGAAGCTCATGCAATTAGCAAAAGTTCTCTGCAACAAAAAGCTCTTCTCAACTCATACTTCTACGAACCCACAAACACCCAACCTCGTTTCCTACTACTTCCCCCTTCTTCACTCTTCCCCGAACTCCACCTACCTTCGCCATCTCCAGGCTCGCCTGCTTCGTACGTCTCTTTACGACAATGTAATCCTAAGTTCCAAGCTGGTTTTGATGTATTCCCAGCACAAAAAACTGTCCCCAGACGCTCTATCCGTCTTCTTTCACATGCCCCACAGGAACATCTACTCCTGGAACATCATAATCGGAGAGTTTTCGCGATCAGGATCGCCCGGGAAGTCGATAGAGCTGTTTCTTCAGTTGCGGAACTCGGAGGTTCAACCTGATGTGTTCACGCTTCCTCTTGTTTTGAGGGCATGTGCAGGTGCTGGGGTGACGAATTGCGGCGTTTCGGTACATGGATTTTGTGTAAAGTTGGGCATGGAGAGGAGTTTGTTTGTTGCTTCTGCTTTGGTTTTCATGTACGTTACGTTTAGGAAAACTTTTGATGCAAGGGTGGTGTTTGATGGAATGCCTCATAGGGATGCAGTTTTGTGGACAGCAATGTTGGCTGGGTATGCGCAACATGAGGAACCCATGTTGGCTTTGTCTGTTTTCAGGGATATGGTTGGTGTCGGAGTTGAGCTTGATGGGGTAGTTATGGTGAGCTTGCTATTGGCTTGCAGCCAATTGGGGTGGTTGAAGCATGGGAAGAGTGTTCATGGATGGTGCATAAGAAGGTGTACGGGTTTAGGGTTGAGTTTTGGAAATGCTTTGATCAATATGTATGTAAAATGTGCTGCATTGCATTATGGGCATAAAGTATTTGACAAAATGCATGAGAGGGATGTCATTTCTTGGAGTTCTTTGATCTTAGGGTATGGATTGGGAGGTTGTTTAGACAGTGTCTTTGGACTTTTTGATCAGATGCGTATGCAAAGAGTAAAACCCAATGATGTAACATTTCTTGGTGTTTTATCGGCT
This sequence comes from Heliamphora pulchella, assembly GCA_032270985.1. Lineage (NCBI taxonomy): Eukaryota > Viridiplantae > Streptophyta > Magnoliopsida > Ericales > Sarraceniaceae > Heliamphora > Heliamphora pulchella. The sequence goes on from JAULJZ010000024.1 coordinate 6,231,123, forward strand.
TGTACTCACGGTGGATTGGTGGAAAGTGCGCGGTCTTTTTTCAAGATGATGAAAGATTATGGTGTGGTGGCAGAACTCAAACACTATGCTTGTATGGTTGATTGCTTGGGCCGAGCGGGGTTGCTCGTCGAGGCAGAAAGGCTAATTCAAGAAATGCCCGTGCAGCCTGATGGGGCTGTCCTTGGGGCTCTATTAGGGGGATGTCGAGTTCATGGTGATCTTGAGGTAGGGGAACGAGTTGCAAAGAGACTGATTGTGTTGGAGCCAGAGAGGGCTGGGCATTATGTGCTTCTGGCCAATATTTATGCCAATGCTGGTAGATTTGATGATGCTGAGAGTGTCTGGGGCTTCATGAAACAAAGAAATATGCCTAAAGTACCCGCACATAGCCTGATAGAGTCAAAAGAGTGGTTTCCAATTTTCACATCGAGACCTAGTTTCGTCTAGTTTTGGAACCGGTTAAGTCTGGAAAGCATATTCTTGGAAAATGGAATCAAGAAACTTCATGTATGATGTCGTTGGACGAGGTATGTAGAACTATTAGTCCGTAATTGTTGCAAATCTTTTCACAATATGAAATGAATGGCACCTACACACACACACAATTAAGGGATTCCCATTTAGTTGGAAGACCATAGGAACAACCTTAATAGTGGAGGCTTCTGTTGCTGCAATTAATGTCAATTATATTACTATAGAGGGATTGGTGAGGGAGAAAATAATCATTATTGGTTTGTAAAATTGATTGATTGGTTTCCGAAATTGTAACCAGTTAAATTCTACTATTGATCACACCTGATTTTGAATTGAAATGTAATAATAATGGGATCCTGAGTGCTTATCAGGTAAAAGAAAATGGTATGTTTACCTGGTGATATTTTTGCTTCACTTTCGTGAAACAACTTTCTTAGTCCTATCTAAACTGATTCCATATTGTCTAAATCACCTGTTGCAATGAAGAGGCTTGTAGAAGCTCTAGAGCTCAAATTTAGAGCCGTGGGACTGAATCCCCAAGTAGCCTATTTGGCTTTTTTTATCAGTTCTTTTCTAACGAACTCGCCTCCAACGATTCCCACACTTTTTTTAAATCATGTCCACCCGAATGCTATACGATATATGTATCCGGAGTGTCTCGTTCTCTTCATGGCCTCTTATTTCCAAAAGGCTCCCCTTATTTATCTTTTCTCATGTTGATAGCTCAACCGTCTCTGGGGGGAAAAAGGAAATTACAGAATGAATATAGGACGAATCACTACACAAGCACCAGAGGCTAATGCTAGGGTACTAGAGGACTAGAGGGAGTTTTCAAGGCTTATTGGGCTCAATTTTCTAAAGATGTCAAGTCATTTTTCTGTTTAGGGTACTAAAGCTTTTGATAAAGGGTAGATGGCACGTGTATAAGTGTAACAACTCAAATATATCGCTGGCCTAATAACTTGAATAAATAAATATCCTAATAATGCGGTCTAAAATGCTTAAACCTAAGTAATTATTAATAGCCCACAAGTTTTTTTATATGTCAGACATAACTTTTATCCCCTACCGATATGAGAGGTGGAGTATCACAATATCTTCCACTTAAAGACACAACGCCCTCGTTGCGTGGCTTAAGTTCTTCCATTGGTTGAGATGTGGGTAGCAACTTATTAGCGAACACAGAATAGTCCATAAGCGTGCACAAGGTATACAATTTTAGTGCATTTACCCATCTCCAAAACCTCGACTCCTTTACTACACCACCACGAAACCCTACATGGGAACTAAGGTTGACTCTGATACTATTTTTAACGACCCAAGTGGATTACTAATCCAATAACTTGAATAAAGAGCCTAAAAACGTGGTCCAAAATGCTTAATTCTAAATTATTAGTAATAGCACACAAGTTTTTTTATATACCAGTTTTAATTTTTATCTTCCATTAATATAGGATAAGTATTATGTGAAGTCTTTGTCGCTAGGCCCAAGTTTTTCCCTTAGCTGGGATGTAGGTAGTAACCCATTAACGGACACAGAATAGTCCATTAGTGAACACAAGATATACAACTTTGGAATCTCTACCTCTTCGGAGTCTGTAATCTTCTATTCACATCGCCGCAAAGCCCAACATGAGAGTCAAAATTGATTCTGATATCATTTGTAACAACTTAAGTGGACCATTGGTCCAATAACTTAAAAAGAGCCTAATAACGTAATCCTAAATACTTAAATCCAAATTATTAGTAATAATACACACGTTTTTTTATATACTAGACAAAAATTCTATCTCCTACCAATGTGAGATGAATATCACAATGAAGTTTAAAAAGAAAATAGGGTTTTGCCATTTAAACTTTTTAATGCAAATGCTATGAACACAACTTTAGAACATGAAAAAATATATTTAAGTGGAGGCTCAACTGCGCGTAAAGAGCATAATGCTAAGCTGCCAAACTAAACTAAGATCCAGAGTATGTACATGCAATGTGATCTATAGATGACATCAAACTGATTGTACAACTGTTAAATAAAAGGAAATAAACACACTATATTTATGTATAGTTGAAGATGATCCACGATGTACATGTAAGTGTTTGAGCAGACCAATGGACACTAGGCATCTATGAAAGTTGATATATGATAATAGAAAGATCTCCCTAATCGCAAACAATCCTACTGAAAATGGGAAAAAGATGGGGACACAATAACATAATAAATAATTGGACTAGATAAGGGAAGTTAAATCACCCAAACTATTGCTTGTAATAGCCACTCTGGTGAGGAGGATATGGAGACGGAAGGGTGTAAGGAGGGCGGGGAAGAGTTCCTGGATGTTGAGCATGCGTGTTGTAATATGGACCGTGCCACCCAGGATATGCTGGTTGGCCATACTCATGGCTCGCTACTGGCGGCTGTTGGGGCTGTGGAGGTGGTGGGTATGGAGGGCCGCCTGCAGCTGGCAGGTGGTAAGGCGGAGGTGTTTGTTGCAGAGTGCCATAAGAGGCAGGCGGCGGGGTAGGGGCGTACCCGGGCATCGTTGGCTGCTCAGGATGCTGGTAATAAGATTCCCGGGGATGAGGAGGATGGGGAACATTCCCAGGATTTGTTTGTTGCTGAGAAGAGGATCTTTGAATTTGATGAGGTTGCCTGCCAGCTGGGTAGTTGTAAGCACCTGCATTCTTATCCTGAAAACCAAAACCTGCCATTTGTCGCTTAACATCTTCGATCATTTCTTGGCACTGAATGTTTCTAGTCATCGCAAAATCACTGCACTGCTGTTTTATGTTTGTAATCGCATCCTTTTTACCAAAGCAAACGAAAAAAATGTAAATTAGCAAAGACAAGCTTACAGACAAAGATGTAATGAGTCATTTCTAAGTTGCACATACAGCACCCTGATTGAAGAAGCGGAATTCATACCTGAAGAGTAACATAAAACTTCAATCCCTCGTTCATGTTCTCTTTAATTTCTCGATACTTTGCTATGGCAGCTTCAATTTGCTTATAGCTCTTCCCACGAGATGCTAGAAATTGATAAACACATAAAATGGGTGGAAAAGGTCAAAAGAAAAGCACAAATTTTACAATGCAGAAATGGACAATTGTATTATCAATGCCGTGGAGCAACTGAGGGGAAGAAAATCAAAAAACACAAACAAAAAACAAGTAGAAGACATGCAATAACTGCCATTGAACTTTCAATTCTCATTTGGAACACCAGATGACCACATTATGGACGTAAAATGGTACATAAAGGCATCCGAACAGGATAGTAGAAATAGCTAGAGATCATTGTAAAAGAAGTTTGAATTCCTCATAGCACACGTGCTAATGGAATTGCTTGCAGGAAAATAATGCACAATATTTGAGCCAAAAGTCCACCGAGTGATAAGAGATTAATGGTATTCAAAGAATCACTGAAATAGTATGAGCTCATAAAATTGGTTAGCCAAACTGATTGTGCAATGAAGCACCAGTTGACCTCAGTCAACTTCATCGTATCAGAAGGCACCAACAATTTGAGCAGATTGGCACCTCAAATTCAATACCTTATTTTATATTTACATTATAAAACAAAAGGAAATTCATTAAGAATGATGTTTTTGATTCCCATGTCAGCCCCATTAAGTTCCCAAGTCAACATTACAAACAACTTGACAAGTTCAAATCTAAGTGCAGTGCATCAATATCACCAACTCTGGTTTCTAATGCCAACTTTCATTTCCACCATAGGGTGACTACATGGCAAACTGCCTAAAATATAACCATGACCAACAGCAAAATAATATAAATAATAAAAACAAGACAATCCACAAATCAGGTGATATTTATAGGATAAATAAATAAAAAGGCAGCATCGATCCCACAATTAAGAAACACTCACCTTTATAATCTTCAAGGTTAAAGATAGCAGCAAACTCATCAGTTTGAGCCTGTAAACAAAAGTTGATGTTTTAAGGAATATATGATGTGAGCTCTCCAACAAGCCACTTTTCCAAATACAAAAGGATCAAGAAGTACAAAACTTTTAGGGTATCAAACAATAGACCCTTCTTCTAAGGTCATGTCATTTCTCAAATTTTATCAACAGCGGCAGAAAAGAACTGAACATCAAACTCTCAATGATGATTATGAAGGATGCAAAGAAATTACATTGGAAAAGGTCGTTTTCCATTTCACCCAAGAGCCATTTGCATAACACGATACAAGGGGCTGGTATGTAAAACCTATTTGATGGAAAACAGAACATATGGCAAGGATGCCAAGAAAGCACTCATTATACCTTCCCCAGAACCCTTCGATAATAAACATTTAAAAATTAAATGCTGATCCACCAAACTACTATATTGGCATGTAGAATTTCCGTACCATGCTTAACAATGGCATATAAGAATAAGATCTATAAAATATCTAGAAAAATAGGTTTTTCGATCTGTTTCTGAATTTTTTGAAGAATACCAGAGTTAGATGGGTATGCACACAAGAAAGGGAGAGGAAGAGAGATCAAGTATTAGAAAGAAAAAAATGATTTCACACAGAGGTAGACAAACAAACTCACCGGATATTGAGGCTGTAGATTTGACGAGGCAAATTGACCACAATCGAAAGCCCACAAGCAATTCTTGAGAGACTCAGAAGAGACTTAAGAAAGGAAAAAGATAGAGGTAACTGTTGCATGCGACAGGAACAGAAGAGACTAAAACCCTAACGGCCTGGAATCATGTATACATATATAAGTGGGTACACTAGGGGCCCGCTTGATAACTAGTCTAAGTTGGATGGAATTAATAATGAGGTGAAATTAGTGTATGGATTGATAATGATGTGGGATTAGTAATGAGGTAGTATTAGTTTTTCATGTTTGATTTAGGTAGAATTAGGTAAAAAAACTAGACAAACTCATGTTTAATTTAGGTGGAATTAAATAATGTAGAATATGATTACATTTGTTAATTTTTAATATTATCCTTGTGATGCTTCAACCATTCACTTGTGCAATTAAAATCCTATTTAGGATTTTTTTCCCTAGTGTAATTTTTGAAATGTTAAAATTCTAACAAGTTAAAAAATTAAAATTTTATTCATTTTTGTTTTTATGATCTTTTAAATTTTTTAGTGAAAATTTTATATATATTTTTAAATGGCTGTAAAATATAAACAACCAAAGTACAAGTAAATAATATATATTTTTTTAAAATAAACATTATTATTATGGGTCCATTCTTCCTTATCTCCTCCAGTTCCTCTCTTGGATGTATTTTTTTAAAAATAAACATTATTATTATGGGTCCATTCTCCCTTATCTCCTCCAGTTTCTCTCTTGGAGCTCACGCTCCGATCACAAGCACTTGCACCTTCAAGAAATTTGAGGGCAAAATTGTAATTGAGAGTCCAATGGGGTTGGACCGGCTTCCTAATACCAGCCTTCTGCTGGGTTTAGTAAATCCTACACAATTGGGGGATTCGTATTCCACCAGTATTAATAGTCCCACTCAATTTCATGAAAGCAAACACGATTTTATCTGACGCACAGGATTGGTAGTCCAATCCAAGCTCCTACAATGACTATCAAACAGGCCCTAGGAGTTTAATGAAAAAATAAGAATACATGCAAGAATATAACCAGGGAGGGCTGTGGGTTGGGGCAGGTATACCCATTACCATCATTGGCCTGAAACTGACTGAGGATTCGAACTTTCATACCAGCCCCAGCCCCAGCCCCATATGGGCAGAACACAACCCAGGGGGCGGGGGAAGCACTGTCAGAGCCAGACGAAATTGCCATTCCTATCCTAATCCTTTCCCATCCCCTTACTCCAGTACCTTTTCAAAGTTCCAGCAAGAAGCACGAAAAATCAAAAAGCAAAAGATTTTCTTGTGAACCATAACATAAGAGCTGAAAGCATATGACCTTACTTCAAGAACGAGCAAGACAGATGAAGGTCATTTAAAAAATCACAAAGAAAAGAACAAACCTGAATTTGTAGCAACAGTTGCTCTTGTGCCTCAATGTTCTGGGTGATTTCTTCGCAGATGTGATCGTACTTTGTTATTTCCTTTCTAAAAAGATCCTCATACGATCCAGTGGATGCCATCAACTTGGGTAATATATCATCCTGAAGATACCCAACATATAATTAGCCAATGAAAGGCGCACTGAAGGCAGAAAACAGCTCTCACAAATAATGCACAATAGGCAATATACAATCACAGAAGCATTAAACCTACACCACTTTTAGAAGCGCACAAAACCAATATTCAAAATTCCTATTGCTCATGATAAGTGTGGATGGGATGTTTTCAAGCTCAAGAACATACTTGAACCCAGGCATAGTGCAAACCAACCCAGGGCCACCCCGCCCCGAACAGAGAAGAGCGGGGGTTTTGGAAGTAGGTCCAACTGTGACAATAACACCTCCCATTATCTCATCTGCGACACATTGAACTAGAGAAAGAGACAAACCACAAAAGGGTTTTTTCCCCAGGACATGAGAACAGTCTAACACATCCAAATTCAGCAAAACTTAGTTAATAAATTGAATCATCTTTTCCAGGAGAAGAAATTTTCAAGCAGGGTCTATTCCAAGAACAATGTCCATTTCCTCCCAGAAACAGGATAAGAAAAATAAAAGAACTCCTTGTGAGAAAGATTAAGTGGGGGAAAAAAGGTTAAACCAATTCAGTATGCTAGAGTCCAAGCTTGTGTGGATAATAGATTCCAACACAAGAGCTACACAGGTGGCTGCTTGCCAGATATGGAAGAAGCAAATTACAAATCCTCCTTTTCCATACTGAAATCGGAGGACAACATTCACCAATTGGCTGCACGGATAAATCAGAAAAGAAGTACTCAAGATGCAGTGCATCCCAAATCTAACAAGGGATCAGTCTACATCATTATCAAAATCAACAGATGCAGGACACTACATTTTTTGTTAACAAGATACAAGCAGCCTCAACTCCCCAGAGCAATGTCCACCACTAAACTGAACCCAGAGAAAAGAAAAAACATTGCTAGAATGCGATAATCCAACTACAAAAACATCATAAAGAAAGTAAGCACACCTTCCTCTTCATCTCTTTGAGCATGTCTTCAAGCCCCGCCCGTTGAGCACCAAGAGTCTCCAATTGCCTCTGCAAAGACAAACAAACAAGATGAAGGAGATCAATGCACATAAAATCAGTCACAGACATTGATTAACTCCAATTGCCTCTGCAAAGACAAACAAACAAGATGAAGGAGACCAATGCACATAAAATCAGTCACAGACATGGATTAATAAAAGTTCTCAGTGATGGAGACACAAATGAATTCAACGCCATTTTCTACATTGTTTTCCAATTAATTGTATATGGAAAAACACACGTATTTGAAACAGAATCAAGATTTTGGTGCTGTCTCTCTCTCAAAGATATGTTCTCCCGAATCTAAAAAAGCATGAGATGATAACTATTGTAATATCCTGGTATCCCACATCGGAAAGGAAGAGAGAGTTCTTGGGCTATAAAGGAAAAATCTTGGACTATTACATTCAACGAGGCTTTTTCCCAGGTTAGACCCTAGCAAAACTTCGCAGTTAAGCGTGCTTGGGCGGGAACAATGCTGTTAGCCCAAGGGCTTTTTAATTTGATTTTGATGATTTTCATAATTCATTTTCTAAGAATAAATGGTTTTAAATAGATAATATTTTAT
>JAULJZ010000024.1:6239393-6275610 GCA_032270985.1 Heliamphora pulchella
ACTCACAAGAACTTATATAAGGAGTTACTTCTCAGCATTTAAGAAGGTTGGAGACTTGCATTTACTGTTCTATTGATAAAACCAATCTCAGAAATCATCAAGCTCACATTTATTGCTACAACTCCAATTCTTGTTTCTCATCTCTCTTTACCCTTTCATTTATTGTAAATCAACCTTGTAAAGAGAGTTAGTGTTCTTCATTTATTACCTCTCATTTATTGTAATCAAGGGTGAGTCACCCTTTAGCTTTTGAGTGAGTGAATCTCATCAAAGAAGAGTTCAAGAGAGATTAGAAGAAAACATAGGCTTGTTTTCATAGGATCTTCTTGAAACTGAAATAAGCTTGTGAATGTGTCCCGTAAATATTCAGATAACTCAAAGGGAATCTTGAAGTTTGTAAAGGTTTGGAATACGCCCAAAGTATTCTGAATAGTGAAAATACTCAAGGGAGATCTTGAGAAGTGGATGTAGGTTAGGATAAAGCCGAATCACTATAAATCCCTGGTGTCTGGTTCTTTTTCTCTATATCTCATCTTTTAATATTTGCATTGCTTATATTTACATATCTTATTTTATTGTAATATTAAAAAAAATTTTAAAAGATTTTTAAATTGCTATTTATTTTTTAAAGACCCAATTCACCCCCCTCTTGGGTTGCCTAGATCTAACAATTCTCGTTCTTTTACTTACTTGACTCTTACTCCACCTGATAACTAACTTGACTCTGAGAGGAAATTCTGTCGGTAAAAATGTTAGCGCTCATCCTAACGAATTCATTGACCCATTCTAGGTTGAAATTGGAGCACAGAAGAACATCCCATGGGATTTCACCACGATCAATAACGATTCACTAAAAATAAAAATAAATAAAATAAAATAAATAATTTATCATCTCAAACAAAGCTTTATAACAGTTCCAAACACTTGATATGATGTTTTTCTTTATGTAAAAAAAAAAGGTTTAAAACAAATTATCTTCATCCTTCATTTCTAGTGGTTGCCTTTCAACTCTTGGTCTCTTCTCTTTTATTTCTCCTCTCCTCGCTAGTTCTCTTAGGTTAAATTCAATTTTTTAGACTAAGAGTAATTGAATTGAACTAAAAAAATATGTAGAACTTAATTATATAAAAAAATTCTCAGTATGCAATATATAATCTCACTCACTATTTTATGATATAAAAAATATATATGGACCTATTTTTATTTATTTCTCATATTCTATCCAATTACATCCCATATATTGTCCTAAAATTTAAAATGAACTGATCAAATTCACTTGAGTATGTGTGATCCAAACACCCAAGTGAGTTTGATCCATCAATTTCTAATTTTGGAACAAATTATTGGTCCATGTTCTAAGAATGTATCTTTTATGATTTAATTTTGACCTATTTATTTGTGAATTGTAACTAAGGTTTTTGTAATCTAATGGCATCTTTTTAACTTTTCATCATGAAAGTTACGAGTTCAAGTCCCATGTTGGGCAATTAGAGGTCATCTCCGTTCTTTGTTTCTTAAATTAGGATAATGTAGATTCTTTGTGTAGCAACAAAAAAAAAGAGTAAATTGTATAATAGGATAATGACATTGTATTACATAGGATTCATCTTTAAATATAGAAAACTTATGTATTTGTGTGACTAATTTTTTTCATTGGGATCTCTTGAGCAACCAAGGTCTTTTTCTCTCATCTCCTTTCCTAATCACAATGAAATCCATCCCTCTTGTTCCAGCTGTATTTGTCAATATTGTACCGTACCAATCATGTCAATATTCTACCGTACCAATCAGTACGTATTGATTTAGAACAAAGCTGATATATTAATTACTTAATTTCGTACCGATCAAAACCGGACATACCAAGTAATACCGATACGTATCCGGCCTTACCCGTACCGATACATATTGGATAATACCGGATACGTGCCGGTTCATAATTATTTTTAAAAAAATAATTTTTACTTAGTTTTTTGGTTTTTACTTTTTTTTATTATTTTTATATTCTAGTTCAAGTATCAAATATAGCATAAAATGAGAGTTCTAAAATTAATTAATGTTAAATTATTATTAAAAGTTTACATGTTAAAATTTATTGCTTTCAAATTAGCTGTCTCACTATAAATAATTAGATTAAAATTTAATTTAGACTAACTATTAAAATACTATTTTAAATAAATAATTATGTTATACTAAATTATTTATTATTGAACAATATTTTTAAAAAATATATATTTAATATTTTATAGCGATAAATCTAAAACGGTACTCGGTGTTTCACCTATACCAGTATGTAACATACTAATGAAAAAATTGATAAACTATTTAATACGGTATTCAAAACTATATTTCAAATACCAGACTCAAAAAATTATCGCACATGCTAAAGGTGGCACATTTTCTGTGTGCATATACATATCTATACATACATATATATATATATATGTATATATTATTTATTCTATTATATAAAAGAAAAATATGGAAAAGAATTGTTGTACCTATATATAAAAAGAAATTAGATACTTAAAATTATAACAACCATAGAAGTGTTAAGTTCATGAGTTGTACAGTGAAAGTATGGAATAGAGTAGTTAAATATCGTCTAATACTAAGAATAACAGTATCACAAAAACAGTTTGAATTTATACCTGGTAAATCAACTATGAAACCAATCCACACACTAAAAAGACTAATAGAAAAGTATAGAGAAAAAAAAATATTCATATGATTTTTATAAACTTAGAAATGACTTATGATAATGTGCCTAGAGAATATGATGGGCATTAAAGAGAAAAAAGAGTTACAAAATGTACATTGATGTGATAAGAGACATATATGATGGAAGTTACGACAAATAAATTCCCTACAAGAGAAACAAGTAAATTCCCAATTAGAATATGATTGCACTAATTATCGGTCTTGAGTACTTATCTCTTTACCTTAGTTATAGATAAATTGGCTACGCATATTTAAGATAATATTCCAGGGTGTATATTATTTGTTGAAAAAATTATCTTAGCGGATGAGAAGTGAAGTTAACGTTAAGTTAGAAATGCGGATAGAAATTTTAGAGTTAAAAGAATTTCAAGCAAGTAGAAACAAAACTGAATATATAGAATACTCTTTTAGCAATCATATGAGTATTAATGATAAAAAAGTAAAAATTCAAAATCAAGAGATACGCAAACGTGAATATTTTTGTTATTTATGATCGATTATTAACAAAGATGGAGAGGTTACAAATGATATAACTCAAAGAATAATAGTTGGTTTGCTTAAGTAGATGGGTGCTTTCGTAATTTATGATATCGACGGATACTTACAAGATTAAAAGAAAATTTTTATAGAACAACTATTAAACCAACGATTTTATTTGGGATAAAATATTATATGTTGCTAAGAATAATCACATAAATAAGATGAGTATTACAAAAAATAATATTAAGATGGATGTATAGTAAGATTAGAAAAAATAAAATTAGGAATGAAACAATTTGTGAAATGATAAAAATCACATCAATTGAGAACAAGTTGAAAGAAAATAAATTTAAATGGTTTAAATACATACAACGTAGATTAATTGATGTAATAGTAAGAAAAGGCAACAAGGTTATTAGTAATGAAAACACTAAGAAAAATGGTAGACGTAAATTGACTTGTGAAGCCGTATTAAGAAAATATATTAGCATATGAAAATTAACTGAAGATATTACCATTAACAAAATAAAATAACATAAAAGAATTTATATTGCCAATTCTAATTGATTGAGATAAAAATTTAATTTAATTTGATTTGGTCTAGTTATATAAAAGAACATCAGTTGGTGTTTTTAGCAAATTCAAAATTTCCAAATTTTTTAATTAATTATTTTTTAATATTAATTTTTTAAAATATTAAAACTATTATTTACATATATATTTAAGGAAATATTTAAAAATTTAGATTTTTAATACAATAACTATTATATTTTAATTTTAAATTTTAAAATAACTGTACACATGTATGTCTTCTCGTCTTAATAAGGCAAATGCTAGGAAGGAGGGATTTTGGTTTAGATAAATAAAGGAGTCGGTTGGTAGGAAGTGGTGTTAGGAAAAGAAAACATAACCTGTTTGGAGTATTGTTTATTTGCTTATTTAATTTGATTTATTTTTATTTTTTTAAAATAAAATTATCGTTTAATTAAATTATTATATTTTTCAACTTGTTTCATCGAGACAAACAAAAAAAATATAAAATTTGATTAAAATATAAAAAAAAAGTCAAAAGAGACAAAAATAAGTCAAAATATGCCAATAAACTAAATTTTATATTATTTATTTTTGTTTTTAGTAAATCTTTTTTATCTTTTAATCAAAATATTTTACTTTTTGGGTTCATCTTATCAAAAATAAAAATTCAAAAAAAAATAAAAATTTTAATTAAAAATAAAATATAAATAAATTTAACAAAATTTAGCACAAATAGAGCCCAAATGTGTCTTCCATGGTTAGCTGTGGAAACTACGAATGGGAATTGATCACACTTAATTTGATTTTTATTCCTTCCCCCATTTTTGACTTTTACACGGAAAGCCGACATTAATACTTAAGAGTAGGTTTGTCATAAAGCTGTTTTTTTTTTAACTTTTATGCCATTTTAGAGTTCGTTCGATTTGTTATTCCTGTAAAGAAATGAGTTAATTTGATATATTTAACTATGGTTTGAAAAATATTTGTTTAATATTTTTAAAAATATATATTTTTGTTATTTATTTATTTATAAGTAAATTAATTTAATTACGTATCAATAATCGGATCAACTTTACTTTTTATATGAATAATAAATTCAATAAATTCTATATAATAAATGAATCCGATCAAAAATATTTATCCAAGAGCTATTTCTATTACACCAGCGTGCTATTTTTTAAAAGCACAACACGCACCTCTAATCCGGCTATATATTAGTTATTTTGTTCCCACTATCTCGCATTACAAAATGCTATTTTCACCCACCACTTCTCATTGTCAGTCACTACCTCCGCTTACCATTGTTAAATAATCATCGTCGCCGCTACTTTCAACCATTACTTTTCATCGGTCACCACCTCTATCCACCGTCAACAACTTTAGTCACGACAAGTTAACATCGTCGTCACTATTTTCACCTATCATTTTTGGTGATTTTTTCCACCGTTGTCGCAGGACATCTCCGAACACTATCGCCTACCACCTCTTCCAACCATCATGGGCATCCCAACCTCTAACAGTTCTCTTGAGCAGCTTCCCTCTTGCCAGCGGCCCTCTCCAAAAAGTTATTCACTTGTTTCTAAACAACACTGTACAAAAACATCTATATGCCAAACTATACAAAAGTTACATATTTTCTATTATTATAAATGAAATATAAAGAACTAAAAACCTTAGCTAAGGGGACTCTTTATCATTAAAATATCTCCTAGATCAATTTTTTATATTAATTTTGTTCAATAAATAAAGCCCCCAATAAAGTCTTCATACTGAGTTTAAAATTAATTATTTTTACTAAGCTTCAATCAAATAAAAAGCTCTCAATTACTTTAATTTTAACTTTATCACAATCTATTTAGGTTCATCCTTAATACCAAGCTCAAAATAAACTATTTTTATTAGTTAATAACCCAAATTAGGTCTACTCCTTCAAGAACAAATTACATAAAGAAACAAAAAAAAAATCAATTATAGTGCTAAATGATTTTTTAAATTCATGAATTATTAATAAAATATTTTTGAATTAAATGTGATAAGAATAATTTTTAAGTCATATTTGATTAAGTTATTTTAATTTTTTTAGTGTTATAATTTTATATTAGTTAGGCATTTCTTTGGTATTATAATGCTTGTATTTTTTTTCTACTCTCCAAAAAAAAAACTAGTTTAAAGACCAAAGTCACCAAACACGTTCAATTTTTTTGATCTTTTCACTTCAAAAAATTCAAGTAGCTAAAAGGTGCAAAAAGAACATCTTAACAAACCAAGTCTCCTTCAATTCATGTGATAATTTTTTCTTCAAGTTATATATATATATAGTCATATTTTCGAGTATATCTAGGAAAGAAGATGAAAAATTATAAAAAGACCCCATCATAAAAGTCTGCCAATGCCCCTAAAAACTTACGGGTCGACCTGGGCAAAAACAATATCGAGAATGCATACATGCAATGAATCTACAGAAGAAATTAAAATTCTTATACAACAGCAAAGCATAGGAAAACAGATACACTATACAGAAGCATAGTTGAAGATGAGCCACATATTGCACATATCAAGTCTTTACAAAACCAATAGACTGACACTAAATCTCCATGAAAGTTGATGTATGATAACAGATAAAGAACTCGCTAATCGCAGAACATCCGCCTGAGAAATCCCGGGTGGTGGCGGGGGAGAAAGGAACACAACAAATAGCCGAGGGGGCAAAAAAGAAAAATGTATGCCAACTATTGCCTATAATAGCCACTCTGGTGCTGCGGAGGATAAGGAGACGGAACAGTGTAAGGAGGACGTGGAAGAGTTCCCGATTGCTGAGCATGAGCATTGTAGTATGGACCGCGCCACCCCGGGTAAGCTGGTTGGCCGTACTCCTGGTTCGCTGCTGGCTGCTGTTGAGACTGAGGAGGGTATGGCAGGCCACCACCCGCTGCTGCCGCATGGTAAGGTGGTGGTGATGGCTGAGTGGTGGTGTAAGGGGATGGAGGGTGGGCATAACCGGGCATTGCTGGCTGCTCGTGAGGATGGTGGTAGTAAGGTGTCTGAGGACGAGCAGGATGGGGACCGTTCCCGGGATCCATTTGTTGCTGAGAAGATGATCTTGGAATTTGATGAGGCTGTCCGACAGATGGGTAGTTGTAAGCGCCGCCTGCGTTCTTATCCTGAAAACTGAAACCGGCCATTTGTCTTTGTACATCTTCGATCATTTCTCGGCACTGAATGTTTCTGGTCATCACAAAGTCACTGCACTGCTGCTTTACATTCGATATAGCATCCTGTTTAACGAAGAAGAAGAAAATAAATATTAGCAAAGGCAAGCTTACATGTGGAAGTTGCGATGATTGATTCCTAAGTTGTACATACAGGACGCGGATTACAACTACGAAGTTCATACCTGAAGGGTAACATAAAACTTCAATCCCTCATTAACGTTTTCTTTAATTTCTCGGTACTTTGCTATGGCAGCTTCAATCTGCTTGTAGCTCTTCTCACGAGATGCTGACAAATTGAGAAAAAGTAAAAAGGCCAAAAGAGAAGCAAACACCATATAAAGCCGGAAATGGATGGTAGAAGTGTTCAGAGAATAAAAGGAAAGTGTTGCAGTAATTTCAGAAATTACAAATTCGCAACTACATTGGAGACTATGAAGCATGTGTACGTGAATAGGTGTGTAGGTACTGATACGATAGGGGTACGGCAATACGAAAAAACCTAAAAGAGTAAAGAAGGGGTACAGCTGGGTCCAAGAAAATACTCATTTATAAATTTAGAGTAATAAATTATATGTAATAAGTAAAAACTACAATATAGAAATTTGTTAACGATTTCATCGATTAAGAATCAACCTTCAAATCACATTTAATGCCAAAAGTAAGATACAAACCAGAGTTAGATGCCATTACATTATAGAATGAAGCATAATGTAGCTATTTTCATCTTTGTATAAAAGTATAAAGCCCAAATGGGGCACAGCTCAAGTATAGATTGGGTATTTCTTGGCACAACAAAAACTAAAAAAAAAATTTGAGTACATGAATTGCATACCTGGTACGCTTGTAAAGTACCAGTATCCAATATGTACCTGGTAAGAGTACTGATGAAGAACCTAGAGGGGATGAAAATGGTGAATCGGTAGCGCACAAGAGTCGAAATCCTAAATCAAGGCTACAGTCTTAAAACTCAAATCTTTATTAATTCAATTCCCCTTAGACATCAAACGAGGCTCTTATTTATCGGCTTAAAATCCTAATCTAAAAAGGAATAAAAAATCCCAACTAACAAGGAAATACAGATTACCCCTTAATTAGAAGATAAACTAGAATCCTAATAAAAATGAAATAACTTAAATAACTCTAAATAAATTAAAAAGCTACCAACGGCAATTATTAGACCAAAAAGACATATTGACTCGCATCGGGCCATTGAGCTTAACCCGAGGCTTCCAAATAGGATAACGGTTCTCAAGCCAATCAATGGCTATGCCATCAGGTACATTATGGCTTTTGAAGTACCCATGCTTCATAGATTGGAGAAGCTTTCCAGGCTAGAGTATCAGTGGTATTAAGGAACAAAAGATAGGAAGAAATTTTTAAAAACAAAACCAGCAGAAGACAAGGCTAGTAACTGGCATTGAATTTTCATATCTACTTTGGGCTGCCAGCCAAACATATTATGCACAGAGGTGTACATAAAAGCATCAGAACCAGGAATGTTCAAATAGCCAACATTAAACTAGATGTTTGAATGTCCATGTAATATTATCTGCTAATGGAACTATTTGCCACTAAAAAGGCACAATATAAGATCAAGCCAAGGGGCCAGTCAGAAGCAAAGATTAATGGTAGTTTGAGAAACAAGGAACCGGTACAAGCTAAAAGAATTGGCAGGTCATGCTAGACTTGGGCAATGTGATTGCTAGCCAGCTTGACTACATGAGAAGGAACCAAAGTAGTTGACCAGATTGACACCTCAAGTCTGAAAAGGTAATTCTGTAGTTACTAGTTACGTCAGAAAATAACAGAAGATTCTTTAAGATCGATAATTTCAATTCCCATGTCAGTCCCGTTAGTTCACCTATAACAAAGAGCTCAAAATAGAAAGATGAATACATTCACAAGAGCACTACTAATACCAATTAAAAATAAAATAAATGATAGAATAAAACAATTGATGAATGAGGTGATTTATAGGACACAATAAACGAAAGAAGCAATGGTCGCACAATAAAGCAAAAACTACCTTTATAATCTTCAAGGTTAAAGACAGCTGCAAACTGATCATTTTGAGCCTGCAAACATCCGTTAAGGAACAAATGAGCTCTCGTGCAACAACAAAAAAACTATTCAAAAATATAATGTGAATAACAACTATAACACTTGTTTTTATCGAAATCAAACAATAGAACAGTTAACCGACATTTCATTACATTGTAGACATGAGGGACCTCTAGGTACAAACAATTTAATGGAAAATGGATTCTCTGATAACAATGGCAAACACAAGTCCTATGATACAATAGAAATGGGAGTTATCCAACACTAGTTTCAAGCTCTCTAGGTTTCCTACACGAATAACAGAACCAAAGAAAATAAAAGACCTACTGTCCATGAAAGAATTAAAGAAGCAACAATTGTCACAGATCAAATTTTAAATAGCGACACTCTTTACTTCAAGAAGTCGTAAACCTCAGGGAAGGAAAAAGATTAGAATAGAATAAGCAAAATATTTTTACCCACGATCTCCGTTTCAGTACATCTAGTGCTTATGGACATTTAATTTCTTTCATTATGCAGTCTTGTGTCTCAAGGCTAGTTTTACACATTTTAGTTTTACAAATTTTCATAAAAAATTTTAACAGTAATTCTCTGTTAGCAGTCCTTACTTAAATCCCCAGCTTTTTCCCAAAATATCAGTAAAAATAAAAAAGGCTAAAAAGAGGTCATTCCCAGTTTTTTTTTTTTTTGGCCAAGGGTGGGAGGAGCAACATAGTGGTTTCACTTCCCCTCGTGTTCCTACACACCCCAGAAAAAATTGCACTGCAGGTATAATGGTATATAGCTCATATTGAGGGTAAGTGTGACCATAAAATAAAAATGTTAGAACTGTCAACCCAAGCATCAGAGTTTCTAAGACCTGTTGAATCCATAATGCCACAGATACTAGTTCTAAGGTTTAATGTCCTTATCTTTGAACACTAACGAAACCTTTCCAGGTAAACCATCGGCACAATAAACATTAAAAAGTTAAACTTTGAACCCACCAAACTACCTGTTGACCATTAACAGTTTGTTTGGGCATCACCAAACTACAAACCATCCAAAGCGTAATGCTTTCTCCTTTCACACCCACTTACTTTTTTATTCTTTCAAAGTTCAAACAAAAACCATGTGAAATTAAAGAAACAAAAGATACAAGTCAACCAAAAACATTATCCAGTATATTTACATCCATTAACATTACAAGGAACTGTGTATTGCAAAACCATGACATAAGATCTCAAATGTATGGCCATGCCTCTTAAGAATGCAAAAGCAAACCTGAATTTGTAGCAACAGTTGGTCTTGAGCCTCAATATTTTGCAAAATTTCTTCACAGATGTTATCGTACTTTGCTATCTCCTTCCTAAAAAGATCCTCATATGAGCCAGTGGATGTCATCAACTTGGGCAATATATCATCCTGAAGATGCCCCAACATATAATTAGCCACCAAGGACAAAACAAAAGGCAAATAAACAGCACTAACAATTACTGCAACAAAAGAATACACAATAACCCCTTATATAAGCATGAAAATTGACCAACAGTAAGGGAGAAAAGTAGGCAATGCAAAACAATCCGCACATAAATCCTCAACAAGTTAGCCATTAAAGAAGATGCTTACACAATAAAACAAGGATGCACCTTCTTTAAAAGCACATAACCAAATCTCATTCACAATTCCTCTTGCTCTTGTTAAGTGTGCAATGAAGTGTCTAAACTCATAAGGAGATTTGAACCCAGGTGAGGTTTACACCAACCGGGGGACAGCTCACAAGGGACGCTGCGGCCCGGGGGGGGAGGGGGGGGGGGGGGGGAGGCTTGTCTGCCAGTGACAATAATACTAATACCTCAGATTTCATTTCAACATCAGAAATGAAAGAGAACCCTCAAGCAGAAAACAAAGTTAATAGAGATTGGGATCATTGGTGGAATGCGGGACTAGAAGTAGAACACCACCACAAAAGAGCATTTGCCAAACGACATGAGAACAGTCTATGACATATCCAAAAATATGTAGATATTGGTTAGTCAAATGGAAAGCATCTGTTACAAGAGCGAGCGGGTTTAGTCCAAGACCAATGCATATTTCTTCTTGCAACCAGGATCGGACAAAAAGAAAAAAACTTGTCACAAGAGAAAAAAATGGAACATATCAAAGAAAAGGTAAGCTACTTGACTGTGCTAGAGTTCAAGCTTATGAGGAAGCTAACTTTCCGATAAGAGCCACACAAAGGTGGCTGCTTGCCAAGTATGGATGAAGCATATTGCAAGTCCTCCTCCATCCTAAAATAAGAGCTACATCTACGTTACACAAAAGTTGTACCCAGTGCATAAAACCTGTGCATTACTTTGCGACATACACCAAATAAATCAGAATAAAAGCACTTCTATCAAGGAGTTTTGCATCCCAAAGCTAGCATGGGAACAGTTTACAAAATTTCAAAACCAACAGATGCCCAACACAACATTTTTCTGAAAGAGTAGACACACAGCATCAAGTTCCCAGACCAATGTTCACCAATACCGAGACTCAGAACCAAGAAAAAGATAAACTAAAAGGAATATAAAAAAATGCTGCTAGCTTGTGATAATCCAGGTACTAAACAAAGATACCTTCCTTTTCATCTCTTTGAGCATGTCTTCAAGCCCTGCACGTTGAGCACCAAGAGTCTCCAATTGCCTCTACAAAGACAAGCAACTATAATTGAGGAGACAATTGCACATAAAAATTAGTCACTAACATGAAAAAAATGAAGTATTCGAATAGGAACAATCTCCCCCAGTGACAGCAGTGACGATGAAAAATGAAGAGAAATTACAATTTTTTTTAGTTTTAATGAATATGTTTATTTCAACTCATTTGCTTGTGGATTGCACATAAAAATCAGTACATAACATGAAAAAAATGAAGTTTTTGATAGAGTGGAATAGCAACAATCTCCCCCAGTGACAAATGATACTGATGAAAAATAAAGAGAAATTACAACTTTTTAAAAATCTTGATTAATATGTTTAATTCAACTAGAATTGAAATTACTTAACAATACTATCTCTTTTGGTACATTTAATAATGCAAACTGAGTTTCAATAAAAAGAATACAGCAGATAATTAAGCATATAAAACATGATTAAAAACATGTCTAAAATATTGATAGAATATAGCTTTCGTGATGAGATGCAGCTCGTTTTGATACCCTAACCTCGAAATTGGAAGGCGAACTCATTCCAAATGGGACAACAAGAGAAGCAAAAGATTCACTATTAGGCCCACACTACAAATGCACAAAACGTTCATGCAGTTAATAGGCGGAAAAAATGAAATACCAAGCTCTGCTTCAGGGCCCCAACTATAGCATCTTCATTGGCATCCAAAGACATTATAGGTCTTGCCAGTGTCGGAAGGGCAGATTCTATCTGTGAAACAAAGTGCAAAACTATTATGCTTTTACCTATCTCAAAGGAAAGAAAGAAAGACATAAAAAAATGAAAAGTGTGATCAATTAGACATGTTGAGAAAAGATAAAGCACCGAAACAAGCCTATATACAAAGGAGGACAGTATAATCAACTGAGTTAAATTAGCTCGACAAGGACAACTTTGCTGGCAACAAGACAAGCTAAACAATACAGAACGATATAGGAGAAAAGTATTAAAAAAATAATAATAAATAACTAGTTGAACTACCACAATTTCACTCTTCAACAAGAGGTACATACCAAGATTTTCTAAAAGGGAAAAAGGACAAACTAAACACGCAGAACCAGTTAATTAGGATATTATATGATTTTGTTTCGTTTAGCTAAAGATTCAGTTTTCTATTTTTAATTAGGGTTTAGGCTTATAAATAAGAGGGCCTTTCAATGTATTGAGCAGAGTTTGATTAATGAACATTAATATCGAGTGATTATTGTGTGATTTTCTATTATTTTTAGTTTTAATCACCAGTCGTCCAGCATCAATAATAATAATAATAATAATAATAATAATAATAATAATGATGATGATGATGATGAGGATGATGATGATGATGATGATGAGCCACGTTTGGACTTGAAAAGTGTTCGACGCGTGTTGGTGTCAAGGGTTCTTAACTTCTATATCAACTACTACTTGGCATTGGGGACCAATGTTACCCAGAACATGAATCATTCTGGTACCAGAAACACGAACATGATACACATGTCCTAAAATGTTGTAGGTTAGAGTAAGGGATCTATAAATTAAAATATTAGTATTTCAATCGATATATACCACGAGATGTCATCAGACTTCTAATCTACATGCTAGAAAGATTTCAAACAAATAATTGAAGAGAAGTGGACATACCGGACGCCTGTCCAGAATTGACATAAGCACTGAATGATCTCTCACTGAACGCTCAATCCGAGCATCACTTTCTGAAGCTTGCTTCAAGTTCGCTGCAAATCTATTTAACCTATCTTGCAAATTCTTTGTTAGAGTACTGGACTGAGGCCTTGTCCACCGTGTTCCAAACTGGCTTCTAAACTGTCCATCTTCTGTTGCTTCTTTCTGCAAAAGCTCCTCAGTCTGGACCAGCAATTCCTGGTTTACCCTCCTCAAATCTCTAAGTTGCTGGAGCTCAGCTTCCAAACCAGCTGGGCCTCCACTGATTTGAACTGCCTCGACATCTTCTTTAAGAGTAGTTGGCAGGGTAAAATTCCCTTCCAGAGCAAGAATAGAATCGGGCAAGTCCATTTCCTTGAGCCTCACTCGGGTTAGCTCACTCGCCTGTTGCAATTTCTCAGCTTGTGTTCTGATAATGTCATCAACCATTTCAGTGTATCTAGAAAGTGCTTTTGCACTGCTGTCAGGAACAAGACTTGCAAACATTTTCTCCTTGCTCGCATCCAATATTTTGTTGATAGGCATAGACTTAACCATTGGAAATGCCGGAAGTGGAGGTAAAGAACTGGCAGGAGGAACCCTCATGAGGTAAACTCTATCATTCTCCTTCACAGCCCTCTCTAAGTTACGATTTAGATTTCCTTCCAACTTATTTATTGCATCCAAAATCTGCTGTGCAGCACCCTTTGAGGATGATTTCTTTGCCTCAGATAAAGCATTGATCCCACTCTTCAATCGAGCAATTTCCTCGGCAATCTCTTCTTTCTCGTGCAGCTCTAAACCATATCTATAGCAAGCCTCAGCATAAAATAAGGCCGCCTTTAGCTGAACATGAGATAACCAGGTCTTGTCAAAATGCTCTTTGAGAGGTGCAACATTTAGAGCAGCCAAAGCTTCTTCATAGTAGATCCCAACCTGTAATCACCTCCATTTCAAAGCATTATAATACAAGCAGCAAAATGTGCATGTACAAGTTCAAATGTATAATTTCCTTTATGAAAAAGGATATATAATTACCACTGAAGACCCACAGCATACAAAATGGAAATTCCATGGTGATCATGGAATGCAGTAATTTCGGCACGTGTTGTAGAAACCTGAACCCAATTATATTTGTACTAGCAAATTGTCTATGCCTAAAGACACTTTTAGACTTAATTTGATTCTAATATAATTTTACATTGCTTTTTTAGTATTCATTTAAAACTCAACCTCCAAGTGGTATTTGAATAAATTATTATGTTATTAGGCACTACAAATGAGATTACTAAATTAGGCATATAATATGCTACATTCTTATTATTTTTATTTTCTTTTCTATGTGATCTTAAATAACAAATTATTCATGAAACAGACATTATTAACCAATAAATTTTATGATTTGAGCATCATAAAAACATGTGAAAATAGTTTTTAACTATAAATAATATTAAATTGATTTAATTATATTTTATTTTATAAATCATAAGGCTTTTAAAATAGAGAAATAATTATAAACCAAACTTTGATAAGTAATATTTTATATTTTGGGAAGTAAAATTCCTTTCCATGAGAATTAATTTGGCCATCAATCAAATTAAGATGATTTCAATAACTTGTTTGCAAAACCAAACTTGATTTTGAAATTTAAATCAAAAAGTCTCTCAAACGTTCAATGGTCATAGAAAGAGGAGAAGGAACACATTCTTTGTTAAAATCAATCTTGACCGTAGATTTGAGTAAAAATATATAACACATGGGCCATTTTGAAAAAAAATAAACTTCCTTATTATACAGATTAGTTGCTTGCACATTTATTGGCCCACTTTTGTAGATTTGAATAAAAATATGACATATAGGACATTTTGAAAAAAATAAACATCCTTATTATACAGATTAGTTGCCTACACATTTATTGGCCCACTTCCAGAAATTAATTATTTTTTTTTCCTTCTTCATAGGGAGCCAAGTTATGGAGAAAACCTCCTAAAAATTAGCTTCCGAATTCTCACCAAATTATGAAGTTTCGACCGTAACGAAATTAATTAACAAAAATTCTATGATCTGACTCAAACCATGCTTTTGTTTGGTTGCCAAGAAAACAAAGTAAATCTGAAAACTAAGAACTGACAAAACAAAAATAAGTTTTGGGGGTACCAAGAGTTATGAGTTTGCAAATCCTCATACTAATTACAAATTATTGAGGCCTTGGACTGTCAGTTGGACCAATAAAAAATCAGAAGGTCTAATAGTAATTTATAATTGAACATATTTGGGCCACTCGGATTTGCCGTGGAGGTGGTGGTTTGGCACGGTCGGAGTGGAACCATGGGACAATGACGGATGTACTGGAATTTGAAAAGCCGAGAATGGCGTGTGATCGTTCGATTGGTATTAAAACTTGATCTTAGCCATTAAAACACAATCCTCTCACATATATTTCAAAAACATGAGCTGATTTATTATATAGATTCAATTTATGGTCGACGATATTATGTAATTTCATCGTTGTTCTCTTTGAGGGTGTTGTTCGGGTGGGTTGTAGCCCCAAGTTATGGCAGAGTTGGGCTCAAAAGTGCGATGGCATAACATTTAATAAAAAAAAGTTCAAGGCCACCGGTCAAGTGGTAGGGAGACCATTCGAGCAATGTCTATAAGGGTGCAAGCTTTTCTTGAGAAACCGCTTTTTCAGGTTCTTTTCTCCCTATTTTGCTATCTTACACATACCAATCACGTATAATGGATATACTCTTCTCTCTCTATTATGCTATCTTACACATACCAGTCACATATAATGGATATACGAATTTTCCTGATCTTGTACTTTATTCTACACATCAAGGGCAACGTTTCCTACCAATTGCAACTGCATTTCAGTGACATTGAAATTTTGAATTTTCCTTCGCTCTTCATTTTCTGAGTTTTGAGGTAGTTTTCTAAATGTATATAGTTCATTTTACCAATTATTGCATATCTCAGTGGGGTTGGTTTTAGGGTTCTTATAGAATATGCCCCAATGAGTGAAAATGTTTACATTTTGGAAGATTCTTGAGTTTCTTTGCTTTAATGTGGAAGGTAATATGCTTAGAAAATACAATGAGAGTTTAATTTGATTTCTTGTTAAAATCCATATATTAGGGTTTGGAATGATTTGCAAAAATTTATATAATTTCATGCCAAATGTAGAATTAAACATGTACACATGTGATTAAAAATAATTTTAATGCATTGTTGAGAAATTAGTATGGAAATCCCATGAAAAATATATTATAGACAATATGAGTATTTCATGAAATCTGAACATTTATTAGATAATGCATGTGGAACTGGAAATGCAGTAAAATTGAATATGGACCATAAATGTGGATCTTAAATGTAGAACTGATAGTTTTAGAAACGAAGACGAGGTTTGTTCTTTCTACTTTTTGAGCTTTTTAGAGGATGCCTCGATCAGTGTTGGAGTTCTTTGAGTATTGGTATAGGGGTTGCATGAGTAAGAGGAAGTGAGGCTTGGAATGTAGTGCCTCTTTGCATATTGTGATGTCTTTGGAGGGAGAGGAATAGTAAATCTTTTGAAAGTATTTACTACGTCTCGTCTTTGAAGGGACTATTGCTTTAAACACTCTCTTTTTGGCTTCACGGAGAGTATCCGCTGCGTTTTGACTCTTTTATAGACTTTTGGGAGGATTTATACATTCAAGGTGTATAGTTTTTCAAAATAGGTTTCTCTTTTTTGTCCCTGGGTAGAGTTTGTTATTCTTAACCTCCTTTTGGTGGAAGTTCTTGTTCTCGGACGGCATTCCCTTTATGCCTTCCTAATAAAATCTTGCTTATCAAAAAAAAAAACAAAACAAAACAAAAACTAGATTTTCATCTGAATTGATTTACAATGTTGGATTTTTTGAGGCTTGCCCAACGAGATTAATTGCTCGGTGTTGTGAATTGACTTTAGATGGTTTGGGTTGTGACACATTGGAAGCAAGTTAGGTACGAGTTGTTTGTCGGTGAAAAATCATAAGCTCGCCTGAAATATAGAGGGTTAATCCCCGTTAACGAAGCATGGATTATACAACATGTGTTATGCAAAGTCTCATGTGCGTGTGTGACAAACCTGAGTTAATGAAAATGAAAATGGAAACTGAAATGAATTTTGTGAAAAATGGATATGTAAATGTAAAAAATGGTCCTCCAAAAAGGGAATTGGAACTTGGAACTTTGATTGGTTGAATGAATGTGCGTAGCTATGGTGTAAAACTTGGTTTTCAAGGCAATGATTGAAGAATTCTTTTGAAACATTCTACATGAGAATTGCACCTATCTCATTTATATATATCGACATGCATGCATATCACTTCATATTCTCTATAATATATATTTCTTCCAGTCATGCTCATGGCCAATGCCACATTTTAATCAAATATACGATGTAAAACAAGAAGACCAAGATCTTTATTTGATTACATGAATTAAAAAGATAACTTGATGGGAGAGTATTTGAGAACTTGATGTATTGTGTTTAGGAGATCATGCTAGGGCTATGCATTGGGCACTTTGAAAAATGTATACGGTTTATACTTTAAATACATGTAGCCAACCATTGATGTACGTAGCCTCTTGAGTATGGGTAATTCTATATGTAATGCTGCTTGGGAATCATTAGCATTTGTGTATAGATTTGGCCCTTGAGACTTGGGCAGATTTTCAGCATATTTGGAGTTCCTCGAAGGATTCTAACCGCTCAAGCAGTCCTTTCACAACTCTAGCGGTGACTTTCTTGAAAGTTCCCTATTGTTTAGAACCTTTTGTAGCACTTCCAGCGCTCAACCGGTCCCTTTTGCACTCGAACCATCCTTTATTTTTAGGAATGCCTTCTTGGGTTAGTCAAAGCTAAAGCGGTTCTCACTTCTCAATCCTCTCGAGTTGTCCTTTGACAATTTGTTCATGTTTACCCCTAAGTTTGACCTTAGGTATAGGGTTTGAGTTTCCCTTGTTGACTTAATGGGTCATCTATGCAGCAAGAGTACTTTGAAAATGGACAGATGCGAGTATTAGATACGTATTAGATATCGATACACATTCGATACGCGCCCAATACACGAGAATATGTGTTAGATACAACTAAAAAGTATCCAAAAATTAATTTTTATTTTGTATAGTTTTGCAAACGAATTGGATAAGCACGAGATACATTTTGAATACGTTTTAAAAATTATTTTCAATTTTAAATTTATTCAAAAAATTGTATTTAAGTAATGTTTTTATTGTTATGATTTATAAATGTACTACCATTTAGATATTTTTTTCTATGCTTAATGAGAATTTCTTTTATTTATAATTTATTTTGACTTAGGTAGTTATTAAATATTTGAAAAATAACAACAAAATGAATTAACTCTTACTTTTGTTTTAGTTTATCAATAATATAATACTAAATGTAATAAAAATAAATTAAAAAATTTCACAAACATATCCTAGCCGGACTCGTATCTTACTTTTTTGATTTCGTTGTATTGTGTCCGTATCCGTGCTTCGCAGCGAGCCATCTTTGACTATTTTCGTGTATTAACTGCATTTGTGGGTTAATTACCATTGTATCATTGGAATTGACTTGTATTCTCTCTCATGTCCTCAAATAACAATATTCGAAACATGACATAGGTCATGAAAATGTATGTTGTTCAACTAATGTTTAGGAATAAGACTTGTTAAAGCAATAAAAGTATCGAAGCATATAAACTCTTTGCTTCACTCTACGAATTGATTAAGGTAATTCACATTCTAAAACCCACATATAAATGCCACTTTTGTACCACACCATTTTTACCAATGATCAAACATACAAACCTTTGTGCCAACTGCCATAAATCCAAAGGCAATTGGCACAAATCAGCTAACCCCACAACTAGATTATTGACTAGGAAGTACTCTACCGATGAATTAAGGTAGTTTGAACTCTAAAACCCACAGACATTCATCACTTTTGGACCGCATAATATTTTTACCAATAACCGAACATACAACCTCCGTGCCATAAATCCAAAATTTGAAATATAATCAATTGCACAGCCAGGTAAATGCACAGCCATGTTAGTAACTCTAGAATATAATCAATTGTGTCATGCTACATACAATCCATTGCATACTTGCTAAAAAAAATCCATCACATTTGCTATTAAACCCATGACATATTTAGTTGAGTTTTCTCAAAATTTGAAATATAATCAAGGAAACATGATATAATCGCAAACCCATAGAGCCCATCTATTTGCACTATTTCCACTCTCCAGTATTGAAAAATTCACTAGCTATAAACAAGCCCACAAAATATCACACACTGCATCATATATTTTCAAGGGAAGTGAGATATAATCGCATTTTCCAGACAATTCACATGACAATTGCAACAATTTCACTCAAGTATATGCAATTCATGAGCTACAAACAATCCAACTAAGGTTTCGTTCAGTCGCCAGAAAAGAATAAAAAAGATAAATTAATCAGGTAAAATATAAATTCTAAAAACTAGTTTTTTTACTTTCTTGCAGATTAATCAGGTAAAATAAATATTTCTTTTCTTTTCTTTCACTTACTTTTATGGTGAATCACTTTCTTTTACCAGTAAATCGTGTATGAAAATTTACTTCACAAGTGAACAGAGCCTAAATAACGAACACTAACCTGTCTAGAGATTTTAGCACAAACCCCAGGAGTGCTCCCCTTGGCAATACTGTTCTCGAAAACACATTCTTGTGCTTGCGCCAGCATAAGCCTCTCCAGCATCCCCGCGCACTCCACCGACACGTCCAACGTCGCCGAACTCCCCATCGAAGCCTTCGTCGACTCATTATCCCTCAAAAACGCAAACGCCCCCGCCGCGGCAATAAACGCGTGCGACGCTTGGCGCCTTCCCTCAATCGAAGACCGATCAAACGTCAGCCCAATCTGACTGTGAACCGCCCCCAAATTGAACAGCACCGCCGCCTTCTCGAGGTGGATGTTCTGCTGCGAGGCCTTCTGCTTGTTCTTGAACGCGTCGTGCCAGGTGAAGGTCACGGCGTTGACGTGGTCCTTGTCGGCGGAGATCGGGAACCGGGACTCGACGGCGCAGAGGGCTTTGTAGTAACTTTGGAGAAGGTCGCGGCGAGCGGGGAGGGAGTCGGAGGCGGCACGCTCGAGATCGGCGCGCATTTGTTTAAGGGTTTGGAGGTCGTCTTCGAGGTTCTGGGCCTCCCGCTCTGAGTAATTGAAGACTATGTAGTTTCGCAGCGGCCGGTAGAGATCGACGGCGACGGTCTTCTTCTCGTAGATGGCCAGCATGATGTTAGCTGACGACGACGACGCCGGAGCTGCCATGATTGGTGATTGATTTGGTGAACTTTGTGAAGAAGAATCAGAGACCGATCACGGCAAATTAATCGATTTGACTCTCTGAATCGAATTGATTTTGTGAATTATGTGTAGAAGAATCAGATAAATTAATCGATTTTCACAAATTCTACCTTGATAATAAATACGTTAATTTATGAACACGTATCGGAAGGAATTTTGACGGGGTGGTGTTTGAGAAAACTAACGACAGACAATTAATAAGGAAAGTTGAATATTGAGTTGTTAATTTATTTATTTATTTATTTATTTATTTTGATAGAATTAAAATAATTTAGTTTATATGTAAAAGAAATAAAATAATAGGTTATTTGATATGTAAAAGAATTTGGAAAAAAATTATTATTTTTAATTATTTTTAATTTTTATATCGAGGTGGTAGTAAAGGTGGTAAAATTATGGCGCTGGGATGATATTTGTTAGTAAATATAAAACTGTGATTGCAGTAACAATAATATTATCAGTAATATTATGAATTCTAAAAAAATATTTAAAAAATTATCTAAAATTTAAAATAAATAGTTAAGATTCACTTAGAGTGTGTTTCACATTTTATTAAATATGAATCTACACTTTACATATCACTTTCAAAATAAAATTCTAGGTACATTTTTTAGTTACATAGACCTTTTTGTAAGGGAATTTCAATTAAAGGTCTAAAAAGAAAGTTTTAACGCGCAAGAGCTATCAATAAAAAATTTAACGCGCAATGTCCAATTGCGTAATTTTTTTCAAAAATACTTTCCAAACATAAAAATTTACACATTTTGCATAACTAACAAATAAATTTATCTATTTAATATTCATCTATTTGCATATCAACACAGATAATACAAACAGATAAATTTATCTGTCTACATATTTTTGCCTAATAGATAAATTTATCAGTTTGCATATTAATACAGATAATGCAAACGGATAAATTTGTCTATCTACATATTTATGCATAACAGATAAATTTATCTGTTTGCATATCAATAAAGATAACGCAAACAGATAAATTTATCTGTATTCTTTATACATGTTTTGAAAAGGCGCAGATAAATTTATCTGTATTCTTTATACGTGCTTTCAATAAGATAGATAAATTTATCTATATTTTTTACATGTACTTTTAATAAAAGACAAATAAATTTATCTGTATTCTTTATACATATTTTAAAAAGACACAGATAAATTTATCTGTCCTATGGTATTTTTGTTTCAAAAAGACCTTGCGCATTAAAAACTTTATGAGCATGAATCTTACTCGTTAAAAAATTTTATATTGGATGAAAAACAATGTAAGGTCCTTTAAAATGAACAAATAGAAAACAATTCTAGAGTGGTAAAATATGCAAAGTGATCAGAAGCACAAAACGGAGAGTGACGAGGTTAGGTGAAAGAGAAGACTAATTGAGTCAGAATATCGGCAGTATGGACAGTGCTCCCCTGATTGATCCAAAAGCATGACTATCCCTCCTATTTATAGCACTCAGAGGAGCTGTGTTAGGATTCGGATATGACTCTTTAAGAGATCTAATCGGATCATGAAAGGTGATCTCAGAGAATCAAGATATTCTATCTCAAAAATCGCCAAGTAGTGTTCTATTCCAACTCAACTAGATCGGCCGACAAGTGCCTCGTGGGTACCCGATCCGCTCGGGTTAAGTACTCGACCCACTCGGGTCGAGTGACTCAAGGTCACTTGAATGACTCGAGTGGTAAGGTCCCGTGTTTTGACAAATCATTTTTCTTAACCACCAAACCATATGTCTCCCAACGTCTCGTGCAGGATTATATTGCCATTGTCTTTGATTGTCTCTGGGACAGTCTTTCGATTCTCAGAGGAATCTATATTGAAATAGTTTATACCATATATAGTCAAAGCTACAGTCTGTGCTATCTTCAGAATCTGTGTCATGGTAATATTACCGTTTGTGCTATCTTCGTGACCTATGCCATATAAATATAATTATGTAGTCAGAGCTACTGTCATAGTCTGTGCTATGCTTCACAGTTTGTGCTATGGTATATTTTCAGTCGTAGTCAGGGCTACACTTCATAGTCTGTGCCATGGAATGTCTTGAGGCTGTAGACAGCAATACTCAGTAGGTCGAGTTATGAGAAAGGTCTAATAGCTCGAATGGGCGAGGTCTGCTCAATCAGGAAATTATCTACTTACTCAAACAATTCGAGTGGAGTCGGCTGAATTAGTCATCTCATAGAGCATTGCGTATACACCGAAACTTGAACCACTTGAACCGAATTTGCAATCAAGTAATCCGGCAACCAGTGATACCCATTACTCAGATAGGTAAAGGCTAAACCATATATACATCGTATGCTGGAGAAACGACCGAAACCCTTTCGGGAAACCCAAGCAGCTCAAGTGACTCGTGTAACTCGAATATCTCTAATCAATAAGCTTGATCTTTCATTGTTTGAAGCTCCCACTTCTCGCCAAGCCATCCCAACTTTAGGCCATCCGAATTTCCTGGCCGAGCTACTTACACCCTTGATTCACTCGGTTAGCCGAGCTACCTATCACTCGAGCCCATCGACCCTTGAGTTAATCATTGAGCTGTTTAGGGTCATCTTCTGGTGTTATCCAACTTTGTCCAGTCATTCGAATCATTAATCCGACTTACTCACTTAAGTCACATACTAAATCATATATTTTGTCTTAGTCATTTACATTTTGCCCCCCGCATGAGCGCAAATCACTCAACCTCCTCTATATTTTTTTTCCCGCATGTGTGATCCACGCGCCAACTTGCACATGTGCACTGATTGCCAGCTGTTACGTCGCCTCATCTTCCCTAACCCGGCGTACTTAATGTACCTCGACCTTTCACATTCGGTCCCTATTCTTTGAATAGCCCCATTTACGACCTTTGTGCTATTCTGGACAAAGCCGACATCTTTCCATCCGTCATGCTTTCTCGTACTCTACGCATCCACCGTAGCATTAGCAGTCTAGAAGTGCATATCAATCACTGGAGCTCAGACTCGCACACTTTTATTACCCCGTGGGGCCAGTGGACTCCCACTCTCGAAGAAGTTTCAATTTTTCTCCACTTAGATATTCGGGGATAGGCTATTTTCGACCCAAACCGTCTGTCTGCTGCTGACCATGATGCTGCCACTGAGCTCCGAGCGTGCCTCACCCATACTACCAGTTACAGCAGTCACTTCGACGAAATAGGTGTTCCTCTGTTAAACCGCTCGTCTTCCATTAAATCCACATACGCATATAGGATTCGCTATTTATTTAAGGAAATCCAACCCAAAGGTGTTGGCGATGACGAGAGGGTGCAATTCCCAGGGAAAGCTCATAGTACCGACATGTACCTTGCGGTCTTTATCTCATTCTTCTTGTCTACCGTGGTCATCCCCGAAAGTCCCCCCGACAGTGTATCTCCGCTCGTATTCCCTCTGACAGTCCAATTAGCTCGAGGCGAGCAAGTCCCATTAGGGCCTCTCTTTCTGGGCACTTTGTATCGACGCTTGGATCTCATCAAGATTGAGATGGGGAGATCCGTCGGTAGATATGACATTGCGACATTTGCTGCTGTGGGCTTTCTTCAAATAGTAATGTACGAGAGGTTTCCCGGCTTCGCTCCTCCCCCTCTTTCCTTCCCTCGTACTAGAAAGGTTCGGACTATCGATACAGAGGGCCGAGTTACTACCGAAGAGGTGCAGTGCAATTACCCTTTGATTCTTCGCTAGAAAGGTATGAGCACATCCAAGGATATAATCTCCTTTTTTAATGATCCCGCCGATTTCTCCTTTTGCCCCTATACCTCGGCACCTTCTGGTGTTGTGTTTTCGACTTGGTATTTTGCTACACCTCAGCATCTACAGCTCGAGACAGCTACTTCATTGGAGAGCTCTCACCTAAAAGTCATGTCCATGCTCTTTCTCGGCTACCTCCCATATCTCACGGAAGATGGTGCTGGCGTCATTTCATATCGTCCTGATCGGGTGCTGCGCTAGTTCAGTTTCAACCAAGGAGCTCCTTCTTAATGCATTCAGACATGCCCATATGTTGACAGCTATTCCCCATTCATGATAGGGAGCCTCATGGTCCCCTTGCACTTGTCGGTCATTGAGCTTCTTTCTCGGGGTCCAATAGGTCGATGCGCAGCTGGCTATTTCGCTTATTGGAGACGCAACCTTGACTCCTTTACTCACTTCCCCTTAACCACACCTACAGAGGCTCCGGTTCGACCCCTTCGGAAGTCACTTACCACATGTTGTCTCCCCATTAAGAGGGACTCTCGCGGCACTCGTAGCAAGTTTATAGTTTCAGATGATATTGTTACCAATCCTCTTCCCTCGGGTGTTATGATTGCCCCCCCCCCCCCCCTCTTCAAACAGTGGAGGGGCGAGTTACCCGTTCCATGGTTCAGGCGGTACATCAGGCCGATGAGCCCACTCGAGTGACTGTCAGAGGGCTCAGTCGCATACCGAACCCCGACGAGGCAAGTGGCAGTCGTCCTCTGAAGTGTTTGCGCCGGGTATTTTTCTGAGTTCTTATCGCGCACTTGATCACATATACCTCTATTTTTCTTACCTGTAGCATTTATCTGTACAGGGTATGCCCGAGACTTCTCATCCCCTGCCTGTTCTAGAGAGTCAAGAGAGTGGCTCCGACGAGGATGAAGTCCCTATTGCTCGACTGGTCATTGCTCGCCAGAGGCACTCAGTGATTCTGTCGGCCAAGCTGGTTGAGGAACGGGTGGATTCTGCTAGTTCTCCATGGAAGGAAAGCTTTGCGCCTCTTTCATCTCGTCCCGAGGGAGCTCCTCCGCTCCGAGGCTCCGAGTTCGATACCTTCGTCGATGAGGCACTTGCCAAGCTGGCTCCTTAGCTTGGCATCGAGGAAGAAGTTGGGGAAGCCGCTCGAATGGTTGCTCCCTCACACACGAACTCCCTGTTGAACTTTCACTTACCTGAGATAGAGGGGTCTTATTCCGGGGAACCCTCCGTGAGGCACTCAGGTACTAAAGAACTTGATTTGGGTGAAGAAAGCTTTAGCCCCGTGGCTATGAATCCTGTGCCAGGGGCAGGAGTCTCAGTGGGTGCTGTTTTCCTTTCCGATAGAGATCATTCAATGAGGCTTGATCATACTGAGGGGTCTTCTGTCGTCTTCCTTGGTCATGAGGTTTATCCGGAGGACCTCGAGCTACTAGAGACCATCCGAAGCTTTCATCCTTCTACATTCGCCAATTTTGGTATAAGGAGTGCCGCCATGTCGAGCTTTTACCTTCACACATTGAGTACTTTGGTAAAGCAGTTATCAGATTTCACCGTAAAGGAGCTTGATCATTCCCTGTTAGATTTAGCATTGGACACGCTCTCCGATTTGGAGTTCATGAGACTATACTTGTCTTGGCTACACACTAGGTTCGAATTAGCCCGTCTTCATCTTAGGCGTTCCGAATCTTTAGCTCGGGTTCAAGAGAGAGAGCATGCAGTGAGTCTGGCAACTCAGCAGGTCACAGACGCTAGGCTTGCTTTGACAGCCGCATAGTCTGAACTTACTCGTGCTTAGCAAGATCTGGAAACAAAACTGACTCAGGTCCCTGCTGACGATCCCAGCCTCTCTGTGATAGGCTTAGATAACAAGGTCCTAAGGGACTTAGTGTAAAAAAAACTTTTTATCATGTTGCTTTATTTGTCTTTTTTTCCTTTTTTCCTGTTGAATGCATGGATGAGAACAAAAGAAAATATTTTATTGCTCTGGATTTATTAAGGACTCTGCACACAGTATCTTTTGACATACTTAACATTAATGGCTCCGGTTCTAAAATTGTCGCAAACTCTAACCAATTTGTAGTATCCGCTGGAATTACTTTGCACCACTTCATAAGGTCCCTCCCATTTAGAAGTAAACTTTGGGACTGGCATCCCCCTCATGATGGAGTCTGTCAACTTCCAGACCAGGTCGCCCTCCTTGAATTCTCGTTTTTGTACCCCTTTATTGTACACTTTGGCCCTTGTCTGTTGAGTTTTTTATAATCTTTCCCTTGCTTTATTCCTTCTTTTGTCAATCGCTTCTAAGTCTATTAGTCGATGATTTGGATTCCACCCTATAGGCAGGCCCATCCTTGCTGACGGTACCGCTAGCTCGACTAGCAGAACTGCCTCAGACCCATAGACCAATGAGTAAGCCGAGGCAGAGGTGGAGGGCCTTTGTGCAGTTCGATAAGCCCATAATGCCACCGAAAGGTGTTCCAGCCATGCGTTCCCATTCTCTTCCATCATTTTGCTTAATACTCTAATCAAAGTCTTATTCGTTGCTTCAACCTGCCCATTTCCCTTAGGGTAATAGGGTGATGATTTGTGATGCTTGATGCGGTAGGAGTCGAGCAACTTTTGAACCTGTTTCTTGACGAAAGGTGTACCATTATTTGATAAAATCACTCGGGGAATTCCGAACCTGCATATGATGTGCTCTGTAATAAAGTTTGTCAGTGCATCCCTTACTGCCTTCTTTATTGGTATTGCTTCAACCCACTTGGTAAACAGTTCTATTGCTACGAGGATCCATTGATGCCCCTTCATTGGTATTGCTTCAACCCACTTGGTAAACAGTTCTATTGCTACGAGGATCCATTGATGCCCCTTTACTTGTGGTGTATCGGGCTAATAAGATTCATTGGCCATGTGTGAAAAGGCCACGGGGTCCTCAAGCTGTGTAGGTCTACTGCGGGGGCATGTATTATGTTTCCATGCTTCTGGCAGGCTTGGCATCTTTTGACATATTTTATCGTGTCTTCTTCCATAGTTGGCCAGTAGTACCCCCAGTGTAGCAGTTGTTCATATAATCGAGTTGCTCCTTGATGTTCTCCTTAGTGGGCGACTTTCAGCAACTCGGCTGTTTGTTCCGATGCTACACATCGCAATGGGTCACCTTCCACACTTCTTCGAAATAATTGGTCTTGCTCGATGAAAAACTTTTTTGATTGCTTCATGACCCGTGCTGTTGTCATTGGATTTAATAGGAGCACTCCTTTTTGCAGGTACTCCAAGTATGGAATTCTCTAGTCAGTCAGCACTTCATTAATTGAGCATTCTTCCCCCATAGTCATGGCTTGACAGCGCACACATTTCCCTTGTAGTCAAGTAGCATCCCTTGACATCTCTGACCAATAATACCCATGCCTCTGCACTATCATATATAAGCTTACATCGGCTTCTCCACAGGTCTATCCATGTATTTGGTGTAGCTTTAGCCTGGCCTCCTCTTTGTCTATACACCAGGCTAACAGTCCTCCTATTGTTCGATGATAGAGTTCCCCTTCAACTAATGTGAATCGGGCCAATTCGGTTATGGGTACTGTCCCTTGGCCAGTATGTAGCTGAGTGACAATGGGGGATCGCCAATCTTCCCCGGGCTAGCTCAGGTATAGTCCTAAGAGGGTAGCTGGCTCGTGTTTTCTTCTTATGGTGATAGTCGTCGCGTCATCTGAAAATAGTAGCTTTGCCCCCAGGGTAGCCAATGCATTAGGCAACCGATTAGCTGACCTAGGTACATAATCGAACCTTACTTTTTTGAACTTCTTGAGCTGCTTTTGTACCATTGTTCTATATGCTGCTAGAGCGGCTTCCTTTACGCCGAACTCTCCCGTTGACTGCTTTACCACTAAGCTTGAATCCCCTAAAATCTTCAGTCGCCTGACTCCCATTCGTTTCGCGGCCAACAGCCCCATGATAAGTGTCTCGTACTCGGCCTCGTTGTTCAAATAGTTAAACTACAACTTGTAGGCCAACTGGACTCTCTTGCTAGACTCCTAGTGAGTCAGTACTACTCCTGCACCTCCTGTGCCTCCTGTCGCGGCTCCTTCAAATTGTAGGACCCACCATTCATTCGGTCTTTCTATGAACACGGTGGTGTATGTTTCCCCTGGTAACTCCTCGCTGATTGGTTTGATATTCTTGTTTAGAAATTGTGTGAGTAGCTCGGCTAGAGCCTGACATTTGATCGCCTTGGGCACTGTGCACACGATGTCGAATTCAGTCAAGGCCAACATCTATCTGGCTGCCCGTCCAGTTCGCGCCGGTTTGCTAAGCAGAAATCTAACCGGGTCACACTTGGTAACTACCTCGATACGATGAGCAAGGAAATAGTGTCTTAGTTTTTACGCTGTGAATACTAATGCTAGGCATTGTCGTATCTCACTTCTGGCTCTCTGATTTTCCTGTTGATGTAGTATACTGGTCGTTCGACCTCTTCGACTTCCTACACTAATAGAGACCTAGTGGACCTTGCAGTGGATGTAAGATACAGAATGAGTGACTTACTAGGCTGCGGCGCAATCATGTTCAGGGGCGACGTTAGGGCTTTTTTAATTCTGTCAAAAGCCCGTTGGTGCTCTTCTGTCCATCTGAACTTTATGTTTTCCTTGAGCAACTCTGCGAAGGGGAAAGTTATTTCTGGCAACGCTGGAATAAAGTGTCGTAGGTAAGAAATCTTTCCCAGGAAACCTTTCAGCGACTTTTGGGACCACGGGGGAGGCATCTCTACTATGAATTTTATTTTTTCACTGTCTGCTTTTATTCTGTGTTGATGGACCAGAAATCCCAAAACTTCGCTGCTGTTACCCTAAACACACATTTGTGGGGATTCATCCTCATTTTGAACTTCCTGCATCTTCTGAATACTGTCTCTAGGTCTGTCAGGTGGTCGTAGTGCTTCCTTGACTTCACCACCAGGTCGTCCACATAGTTTTTCACAATCTGGTGCAACATGTCATGGAATATTGCCACCATAGCCCGCTGATAGGTTGCACCAGCGTTCTTCAATCCAAATGGCATGACAGTGTAGTAGAAATTACTACTGACGTTTGAAACGCCATTTTTTCTGCATCGACTGGTGTCATTCTGATTTGATTGTAGCCGCTGAGCCCATCCATAAAAGAGAACATCTCATGCCCTGAAATAGCATCCACGAGTGTGTCAATGTGTAGGAGAGGGAACTCGTCCTTCGGGCAGGCTTTGTTCAAGTCTCTGAAGTTGATACATATCCTGATCTGCTCGTTCTTTTTCTTTACTGGTACTATGTTTGCCAGCCAGGTTGGGTACTGGATAGGTTTAATAAATTTATCCTTCTGTAGCTTCTCAACTCTGCCTTGATCTATCCTTCTAGTTCGGGGCGGTACTTTCGAGCAGCATGTTTTACTAGTCGGGCATCCGGGAGTATATCCAAATGGTGCGTTACCAATTCTTCATCTAGTCCCGGCATCTCCTCATAGCTCCATGCGAACACATCGGAGTATTGTCTGAGCAATTTGACCAAGCTTGCTTTGAATTCTTCCGCCAATGTTTTGTTGCTATATACAGGTTTGGGTGACTGACCATCTGTGCCCAGGTCGACCTCCTCCAGTGGTTCCTGTTGAGGTCGAGGGATGCCCTGCATGCAATCCGGCGCTGGCTGTGGTAGAGTAACTTTTGCGGACCCAGGGTTAGTGGCCTGTGAGGCGACAACTAACCCTACGCACCTTCATAAATAATATACCCACTTTTCTCCTTCTCTGACCTTCACAACCTTCGTTGGTGGCTCTAACTTTTGACCTTTCGTTTTACTGGATGATCCTATATCTGCCTTCTCTTTACTCAAGTCTTCCCATTTTAGTATCTTTACCAATCCTGCTTTTATCAACTATCGACTTATTTTCTAGCAGCTCTTCGAAGAAAATGGAGTCTGCTAGATGAGCTTTCCCAAAGTGGAACGATTTTCTTATGGTCCCCATGGTGACTTCCTTCCCTTGCAAACAAAACTTTACACATTGGTGGTAGTTGGAGGGTACAGCCCTGTACCTGTGCATCCAAGATCTCCCTATGATGACATAGTAGCTCGTGTCTGCATCGATGGTATGAAACTTGACAGGCATGCAGATCCCCTACAGCTCGAGGTTAACCGTGACATATCCCTAGGTCTTCTTTCTCTTTTCTCCAAAATCATTTACTGTTATCGGTTAGCTAACTATTTTATCTTCAGAAATTCCTGTTCTTTCGAATGTTTTCCTGGGCATGGTAATTATAAAATCCCCACTATCCAAAAGTATACATCTAAACGATACCCCATTTATGACACTAGTAATATATAAAGGTCGATTATAAGGAAAGGGATACCTTCGGTCACAATCGGTGAACGCTATTGTGTTTGACGAGTTAGTGGCTACCTTTCGAAGTACTCCATCTGAGACCATGCAACTCGAGTCGTGGGCTTCTGCTATACGCATGATTGCCTCGGTTACTTTCCTTCATGTTTTAGTCGTAAATCCAAGTTGGTCACAGAACCATTTGAACTTGGTCGATTCTTATAGTGCTTCAACTGAATCTTGTATACCCATGCAATCTGCTACTTCATGTACTTCATCGTCTCCTATCATCATGTTGACCTCTCTGTTATGTTAGGGGAACGACTTTTTCCTGATATCTATATCTTCCTCGTCAGTGAACCGCAACTGTTTCTCGGCCATCTTCCTTCTGAAAATCCCCTAGAGTGTAAAACACCACTCTATGGAGTGTGAGGTGGTCTTGTGATAGGCACAGTAGTTCGATCTTTCTCTGTCTTTTTTGGATGAGAAAGTGTCCACTGGCGGGAGCGTCAACTCTTTATTAGCTACCCACTCTTTGACTAGCTTCTTTACCATCTCAATATTGTAGGGGTATGGCGGTGTATCATTGTCTTGCCACCTTTTATTTCGGTCATCACTTCTTCCTCTCTCCCTTTTTTGTCCATCCGAAGTTGTAGAAACCTGAGCTCTATCACTGCGGAAGGAAACTGGCTTGGTAGGTGGCTTGATGGTATTACGGAGGTTCCGAGCTACTTCGATCAGAGCTGAAAATGTAGGCAGGTTGAGATTGATGAGATGTGCGCGGTACTCTCGTAGAATCCCTTGAACACACATCTTCACTAAGTGAGTTTCACTGACTGGGTTATGACATTTAACGGCTAGATCTTGGAACCTCTTCACATACTCGAGTAGGTCATCCCCAAGTCTTTGGAACCTTCTCATGTACTTGAAAGAACTTGGTGTGAAATTTGTTAACCATGTCCTCCCAAGTGATGACTAACCCTAGCGGTAGGTTGACATACCAACTGTACGCCCTATCTGTCAAGGATTTGGAAAACTCTCGTAGTCCCAACGTATGAACCCCACCATAGGCTCCCAAAATTTCGACGAATTGGACTACGTGCTCCCTAGCGTTTCCCTTCCTGCCATCAAACTTTATGAATCTTGGGGCGATGTATCCTTTTGGGTAGGGCACCCTTAAAAGATATAGCGAATAAGGCGGCTGAATATCCAGATATGGTAAAGATGGAAATTGTCTCTTCGTTATCTCTTGTTGGAACATTGCTTGAACGTCAATGATCGTAGCAAACTGGGCCTGGGTTCTTGGCATCAAAGGATCAGGGTTGGCTGATCCTTGTATCGTTACCGGAGTCGCTTGGGCTTGGGCCTTGATTTGCTTTGTGGGAGGATATTGGCCTACCGGAGTCGTTTGTGGCTCTACAGGTATATTTGCTGGTATCTTCTCAACTGGGCCGTCTGCACGATTGGAGTTTGCTACTACAGCTAGGATAGAATTTGTAAGTCCTACTATTGCATTCAAAATGCTGGTTTGGCCGTCCTAGATGCTCTATAGTGCGTCCAAGAACAGATCACCATGATTGTCAGTGCGATCTCGCTATTCTGTTTTGGGCGCACCGTTATACTCATTACTGTGAGAATGACCTTCTGACATAGCTGCTTTCGGTGTTGTGTGTAGTCTGCTCCGAGTACTAACTATTCACAAATTCATCTTTCCCAGTGGAATCGCCAAAGAATGTAGGGTCCTTTAGAACAAACAAATAGAAAACAATTATGGAGAGATAAAATATGCAAAGTGATCAGAAACACAGAAACGAGAGAGGCGAGGTTGGGTGAAGGAGAAGGCTAATTGAGTCAGAAATATCGACAGCATGAACAGTCTGTATCAGGCTTTCTCCTCTGATTAATCCAAAAGCATGAATATCCATCTTATTTATAGTACTCAGAGCAGCTATGTTAGGATTCGGATAGGACTCTTTAAGAGATCTAATCGGATCATGAAAGGTGATCTTAGAGAATCAAGATATTCTATCCCAAAAATCGATAAGTATTGTTCTATTCCAACTCAACTGGGTCGGCCGACAGGTGCTTCGTGGGTACCCGACCCGCTCGGGTTAAGTAACTGGCCCACTCGGGTCGAGTGACTCAAGGTCACTTGAGTGACTCGAGTGGTAAGGTCCCGTGTTTCGACAATTCCTTTTTCTTAGCCACCAAACCACATGTCTCCCAACGTCCCATGCAGGATTATATTGCCATTGTCTTTGATTATCTCTGGGACAGTCTTTTGATTCTCAGAGGAATCTATATTGATATAGTCTGTACCATATATATCAAAGCTACAGTCTGTGCTATCTTCATGACCTGTGTCATGGCAATATTACAGTCTGTGCTGTTTTCGTGACCTATGCCATGAAAATATAATTATGTAGTCAGAGCTACTGTCATAGTCTGTGCTATACTTCACAGTCTGTGCTGTGATATATTTTCAGTCGTAGTCGGGGTTATGCTTCATAGTCTGTGCTATGGAATGTCTTGGGCTGTAGGCAGCAATTCTCAGTGGGTCGAGTTATGAGAAAGATCTAATAGCTTGAATAGGTGAGGTCCGCTCAATCAGGAAATTATCTACT
Organism: Heliamphora pulchella; assembly: GCA_032270985.1. Lineage (NCBI taxonomy): Eukaryota > Viridiplantae > Streptophyta > Magnoliopsida > Ericales > Sarraceniaceae > Heliamphora > Heliamphora pulchella. The sequence goes on from JAULJZ010000024.1 coordinate 6,272,831, forward strand.
TGCTCAAACAATTCGAGTGGAGTCGACTGAATTAGTCATCTCATGGAGCATTGCGTATACATCGAAACTTGAACCACTCGACCGAATTTGCAATAGAGTACTCAGGCAACCAGTGATACCCATTACTCAGATAGGTAAAGGCTAAACCATATATACGTCGTATGTTGGAGAAACGACCAAAACCCTTTCAGGAAACCCGAGCAACTCAAGTAGCTCGAGTGACTCGAGTTACTCGTGTAACTCGAATATCTCTAATCAATAAGCTTGATCTTTCATTGTTTGAAGCCCCATTTTCTCGCCAAGCCATCCCAACTTTGGACCATCCGAATTTCCTGGCCGAGCTACTTGCACCCTTGATTCACTCGGTTAGCCGAGCTACCTATCACTCGAGCCCATTGACCCTTGAGTTAATCATTGAGCTATTTGGGGTCATCCTCTGGTGTTATCCAACTTTGTCCAGTCATTCGAATCATTAATTCGACTTACTTAAGTCACATACTCGAATCATATATTTTGTCCTGGTTATCCACAAATAGTAAACGACCTATAAATTGGACTGTTTAGCAATTTTTTTGTTTTTATAATAGTGAATGCAGTGACAATAACAATAGTGGTAAATGTTATAGTGACATGGTGATGAAATGACGATGCAAATGTGAAAATAGTAATTAAGGTATAAAAATGTGCTTATTTAGGTAATAGTGATAAAGAAATGATAATGTAATGATAGTCTTGGTAGTCAGCAAAAATAAGAGTATATAACGGAATAAGAATGATGGAACTATCGTGACGTATTGACAGTAATAACAAGGGTGTTAGTGTTATGGTGGTAGCGATGGTAGAGTTATGACAAGACAATAGTCGTAGGGAGTTTAACACTGAGTATAGTGAGATTGATGACATTGGTGCTAGTTGTGGTATGGTGAGAGATTATGAAGTTCTGGTGATTTGTTTGGATGATATCTGAGGGGGATCAAGTTCCGATCAGAGTCACGTGGAACCAAAGTGGAAGGTCGTACAGCGTGACATTTCACCTCGACACGTACCTCGACATATCCATCTTAGCTTGGGCAATGAGCCGAGCCATACGGCCAATATGTTCGGGCCGAAGATCTCAAGATGTAAGGCTTGTGCTATATCTGGGATCCGAGTTAGAGAGAGCTCAACCCAACCCTGATGACATGGTGCTCGGCACCATTATGAGGAATGCTCAGCACTCATAGTCAAGCAAGGCGAGCTGCTTGAACCCTGGGGCCGAGCTAGATGATTGATATTTAGGATCATGTCCCATGATATGCGTATCAAAAAGGTGATATGATGATAAGAGATCAGTTGCAATTAGGCCAACATGAGCTAGGACATCAAATAGGGATGCCTTAGCCCTAGCCCATGCTAAGCCTATGGCTTTGCCTAGGCTAGGCTTGAATGCTGATAGACATCTTGACATGACAAAAGGTACTTACAGAAAGATATTGCAGAGAGATCTAATGATGGCACTGATAAGTCACCATCAAACCATTAATTACTATGCATTAATCAGAGAGAGTACAACCCGACCTGCTCGGGTTGGGTCGGGTCGAATTCCAAGAGCAGGTCAAGTATATTTTTACTTATAAATAGCCAACAATCTCAGAATGAAAGGTATGCTCTCGATAAAGCTGAAACTCTGTCAAAATACTCTCTCAAGTTCTTCTCTCTCTCTTTTAAACCCCTTGCCTGACTTGTTCGTCGGAGGGTCCACCGGTATAAAGCTACCAGCGGGCATTTCACCCATTTCTTGTGCAGACGTACACGTGGAATCATCCTCTGACACCTCAACTCGCTTGGACGGGACCAGTAGATCCCAATCCTTATCCTTTACAATTTGGCGCCGTCTGTGGAAAAATCCAGAACACCTCCATGGATAGTCGGGGAAGCCACGATCATGAAGAGGTGAGAGAGCCATGCGCACCACGCGCAGAAGCATCACATGCGACTCATCATAAAAGAGGACACCTTGTGCCCTCTGAGGTTAACGTTGGTGGAGCCAGGCTCAACCAAATGAGAGAGTGGATCCATGTAGGGGGTTCTCGTGAAATGACGCCCTCTTGGGGGGCTACCCCCCACGTCACACCATGCAGCAAGTTCTGGCAGGACATCAGGACGAGTTGAACAGGAGGGGCCAGTAGCTGGTTAGGCTTCAACAAGAGCTCCACCAGATGAGGGCTCAAATGAATCAACGGCGCTCTCGAGGAATTTGGTCCGAACACGAGCAGTCCAACCATGAGAGGTCCAATAGGGATCAAAGGAGAGGCGCTGCTCGGCCTCAGGCAAGCCGTAGCTCAAGAAGGGATCCTCAACTTGATCGACGTGAAAAGGGCCCTGAATGGACCCGTGTCTCAGGCTTTAAGAGGAGGAGACAGGGGCAGACGCAGACCTCCAGCAACACCCATGAACCAGCCGAGCACCGTCACGAGAAGCAACGGCAGGCTGGCTAAGATCTCAGGCTTGCGAAGGAAAAAGAGGAGCTCAAGCAATGGCTGAACCTTCAGCTCGAGGGCAGATTACAGCCGGGCACGGAGAGGTCAGCTCAGGATGTAGCTCGGAGGGCACTGGAGCAGATATCTGCCTCCCCGTTTACAAGGGAGGTGGATGGAGCAGATCCGCCTAGGAAGTTCCACACCCCCAAGTTCAATTTGTATGATGGGAAAACTGACCCTATGGGTCATATTCGACACTTCAGGCAGATGATGGCACTCTGGAGTGGGAATGATGCCCTGATGTGCAGGATTTTCCCTTTC
>JAULJZ010000024.1:6293187-6308875 GCA_032270985.1 Heliamphora pulchella
AAACAAGATATATGGCAATTCTCAATAATACATATCCAAAGTTATATTCCTCATATTTCTTATATACTTGTATATTCGAAAGTATTTTATATCCGCCAATTTATCTCCGAACAACCAAACGGACCATTAAGAGATAGCAAAGTAAGGGAAAGATTTAATACCAACTTTGCAATGTCAATCCCTCAAAAACCTATCACAAAACAATGATTATACTTCATACAGAAGTACATACGAATACACAAACTGCAAAATAACAAGGCAACAAGTGGAAAACATGCACCACTCAATAGAAAGCAAGTGACACATAGATTACATAAATTAAATGACAAACACGGGGGACACAACTTTATATTCAACTCCTAATGATATGTCATCCATTGACATGTCTCCCACATACAATCACTGCACCAAGAAGTAAAAGTGATAAGCAGCTTACAAACAGTCAACTAAGTGGCAAGTTGCTCAAATGTAGCTTACAAGCACCCATCTTTAGAGGAGATTTTACCTTACAACTAAGAAAACTAACAGAAATACACCAAATGACAACAATCTAAAGTCCATGATGATCCAATCCAACAAAAATTTCTCAATCATAAAACACAAAAGAAATATAGCCTCAAACTTGTTTTCTATCATTCCTAAAAAAGTTTGACAACCACCTTTTTCCACCAATCCAAAAACAATCTCGAAACTTCGCTACATCAAATATTGACAACACCGTTCATGACCGTCTATATATCCAAGATTTGAATAGAATAAACAAGGGGATTACATGAACAAACTGTTCCTTCCCTTCTATCAGCTATTCAAGTGTACTTCTACTTTTTTGAGAAGCACAGGTTCGAACTCTATGGAACGCAAACGATTCACTTTAGTTGTTGTAGTGTCCAACATAGATATGCCTCGGACAAGCCATTAGGAACACAACTCGGACACTTGCATCCTGTGTCTAAACACATCCCAAGGCACGTTAGGAAAAATACTTGTTATTTTGTTATAAATTTGCATGTTCATAATTGAGATCTAAGCTAAGTAATAGTAGCAATTTACTGACAAGATTAGTGAATTAGTAAATAGATCTTCACGTTGCATTACTATGTCAATTAGTTGATCTAGTGTTTTAAGTAATCTATAAATTATGCATCGAAAAATTATTTTACGCTGAGTTATTATATTTTTTAACTTTTAGGGGTTTGTGATTGTGATGTGGAATACAAAGGGTCATTTACAATTTTATTTTAATTATTTAATATCTAATTTTATTTTATTAATTACAATTTTATTTTTATTTTTTTTAGTTTAAGATTCTAGTTATCATTTAAATAAGGATTTATTTTTATTTCTTTTTTTATAAGGATTCTAGCTTATCTTATGATTTTTTTTTTATTTTTTTCTTGGTGGCTAAATTGGATTGGGTTTAAATAGGTATAGATGTAATGGGATTAAGAGCTCTAAGAAAATAGGTTAATAAGCTGGACTATATTTATTTGGGTGGGTTCGGGGTAGCTTTGTTAAAAGTGTAAGTTGGACTGTGTTTAATTTGGGTTAATTTAGTATGGTTTTGAAAAAGAAATTAATGGGTTGGTTTGGGCTGGGTTAATTATGGGTTAATTCGGGTCGGGTCGGGTCGGGTCTTGCATTAAGCTACTTGGCCCCCTTCAGTTGGGCCGGGTTTGGGGGAGCCTTGGAGCCTACTTCTTCGTCGCTTGGGTGACAGGTACTCCTAGGGTTTCGACGCGAGGCGTGAAGCAACGACGCAAGGTTGCAACGGTGCGAGGTTGCGACAACACGAGGAGTCGACAGTCGACTGGTGGTGGCGACTGGAGGAGAGAGGTCGAGAAGGGTTGCAGTTAGGGTTTGCTACGAATCACAGAGATGGTGAGGGAGGGAGAAGTTTTCTAGGGTTTTGGAGAAGGGGGAGGAGGCAAGGGTCAATGACAGCAAAGGAAATGGCGACGAGGTTAGGATGTCTAAGGTTTCGGCAATGAAGAAGGAAACGGGCAGCGGCTAGGGTTCAATGGGGGTGTCTAGGGTATTTTGAGGGTATGAGGCTTTAACAGTCGGTAGTGACGACAACAGGTAGTGGCGGCAGCGACAGAAACTTCGGACGCCGTCGACAGCAAAGGTGACGATGGAGACCATGATAGTCATCAGAGCAAGTGGTGGTGGCGGCAACGGTTAGAAAGCTGTGATGTCGGTTGCAAGAAGGCAGTAGGAGCGGCTACAAATTGAATCAAATAAAATGAGGTAGATATGAAAACTCGAGCCTAAATTTTGATACCAATTGAAGAGTAGAACATTTTCGTGCGGGACACGGTTACAACCAATGAAAAGCCTCTTGAATGATGCGCTAAACTCCTTCCGTCTCACTAATGGCCATCCAACAAGCGACGTTGACAAACTTTACTTGATCGATTTTTTTTTGGTTAAAAATTTTCTTTGGATTATCACGTTAGATTTTGTAGACCTTATCAATTATCTCAATATTAAGATTATATGGAACATGACAAAACTGTCATAATTTTTCTATTCAAAATACTTGATTATTTGACATGACAAAGTACAGTATTTCATGATGAACTTGAGATCGAGTTTTTTTTTTTTTTTAGTGAAGAGGAATAATGCAGAATACAAAAGGCAATTTACAATTTTATTTTAATTAGTTAACATTTAATTTTATTATATTAATTAGAATTTTACTTTTGTTTCTTTTAGTTTAAAATTATAGTTATTTTTTAAATAATATTTTATTTTTATTTCTTTTTCGTTTAAGATTTTAACTTATCTTAAGATTTTATTTTTATTTGTTTAGAATCTTAATTTCTTTTTAGATTAGGGTTTTAAGTATTTAAATAAGAAACTCACTTGATGTACTAAGAAGAATTAAATTAATAAAAAATTAAATTTTAAAGTTGTGACCTTGTATTAGGGTCTCGACCCTTATGCGCTTACCTTCCATCATTATTGTCCCCTCCACATACTGCATCAGATTATGTATCCGACATTTATAAACATAGTAAATAAAAATACGTAAAAAAAAAAAAAAAAATTCCAGTATTCGTGCCTTGTTTGTATCCTGATTTTTTGGAAATCGCCATGAAATCGCCATGTGTTTGTATCCATGTTGTACCTGTGCATCTTAGCATGAAATTGAATCTCTGCATAAGGGAAATATGACCTAAGTAGCCAGGATTCCCTAGGGAACTTCAAGTGAAGAATTACATTAACATTATCCACTAAAACAATTAAAGACGATACAAAAGTCAATGACTTGCACAGCCCAAGAATTAACCATCCAGAAAACTAAATGAAACTTCACATATTAGAAAAAAATTTAAGAAAGAAAAAACATTTAGAGCTGAGTGCACAGTGCACTCGTCTTTTCAGAAAATTAGAAAATAAGTCTCAGATGCACGCAAGTTATCTAAGTAGACAGCCATTGTGGTGAACTAATTTGTTCCCCCATGCCACCAAATTAGCACCAGCAAAAATCCCAAATCAATATCAGCGTGCAAAGAGACTCTACCTGGATTAATTAATCAAGCAAGGAATGAAGAGGAAAGATTTAAGGCGCAACCCGTCAGAGTGGCAACAAATAGCAGAGGGTTGACCCCTAAAAAATAAGACAACCAAGAGAACAGAGCCTAGCACCTAGCACCCACTACTGGTGCAAATGTGGAAGCCCTAAGTGGTTCTCTGTTGCTCTCACTTTTTGTGATTTTTTCAACCCCTCAGGCACCCCATGCTAAACATCTATCATCGGCTCTGCCAGTCAGTCTTGATGCTCACTTTACTTGGATTCAGTTCCAAATGAGAAAATTTAATTTTACTTGGTCCAAGTTTTGACACATTTGTAACAAAGGCAGAATGACCAAATAAGTCAAACTACAACAAAAAACAAATGAAAAACGGGACAAGTGTTCAGCTAGAGGTGCTTTGGAAAAACATGATGTATTATTTTTCCATTTTTTCTTTTGTTTTCTTGGGAAGGGAGCCTGAAGTGAGGGAGGGAGGGATGAAGGGAGGAGGGGCAGAGAACCAGATAGGGCCTGCAAATCTGCAACAGTAATGCATACTCGGCAATAGGCTCTGTTCTCTTGGTTCGTAGCTTCCAGGTTTAGGGACAACCCTGTGCTCTTACTTAAGGAGGTAGGACTCTAGCTGTCACATTGGCAAGAACCACCTTAGGCTAGCAAGATTGAGCACAAATATGGGATCTGTCAATGACAGCAGACAGCATGGTAATGCACACAGAATATTACAGTACATAAAAACTCCCATATTATGCGTAAAATGCTTTATGATATTTTGTAAACACCATTAATCCCTAGAAAATAAAGGAGTCGATTAGGAAGCTTTAATACTTAGCCATGTTCTATTCACCAACACACCAAGGCAGAAAGTACTTCAAACAAGGACACGACAACAATGGTATATCAATTGGCAAATACATACAAACACATACAAGCGGTATATTGTCTTACACACAAGCTCAAAAATGATGAGAAACCATTCCATTTTCTAATGCAGAATACTAATATAACTTTTTACAAGCATATTCGAGCCGTACCCGCATCCTATCTTTTTAGGTTTTTCTACGTTACCATATCCATGTCGTATCATATCCAAACAAGTTTCATTCAACATCAAGTCTACACTGTTCCTGTCAAAGTAATAGAATAATAGTTCACAGTTTGCACCATGATTTTCTTTCCACATTCATATCTCATGTAAAAAGTTTGTACACAAGTTTACTTGCTTGTTTACTTGTTGAAATACAATTTTACTATTGCTCCTATATTCTATCATTAATCCTTACATTGTATTAAGAATGAATGCAGATATAGTACATGCGAATGGCACAATAAATATGTTGATTCAGAAGATTCTTTGAAAAAGAATTTTAAGTGCTTATTGTTTATGATTACAATTTATATGTTTAGGCAAGGCCTTCAGACTAGAAAGGGCATGCCTGTATTCTGAAGTCTAATTTGTGCTGCAAGTATAGGTCAGCTGCAAGTGTCCACCATTGCATAAAATTATTCTACTCCCCATCTTAGAACAAAAAGCTTCAAGTTGTGAAGATTAATTTTTAAATAAAAAAAATCATTACTTTTGAACTGATAATGGTCCCACAGAAAGAAAAGAAAAATGAGAGAAATAGTATAACCAAGAAAATAAGTACAATATCTGAAAGAACTTCCAGGGCAGCACTCAAATAGTGCATCAAAAAGAACTGAAAGACATACTTTACTCATAATATTTGGCTGCCGGCTTATACCAACCCACTCGTATGTTCTTCCGTCAAAGTACCGAACAGTATGCATTCCTGCCCAGATACCTGCATAACAAATCAAGCAGCATTAACCGGGAAGACCACAATGGGAACTGAGTTAGACCTCCGGTCCAATAAATTAGCAACATAGTTCCAAAGAACCAAAACGTATAGTGCCAGGTGGAATTTTAATTGAAAAATGTCATAGTAAAACAGTTCCTATGGAGTTGAAATCCCTGATTTCAACTGCGATTGACGTTTCAAATTCTAATCCAGAAATTCCTGTTCTCAAAGAGATTAAAGCAAATAATAGTTGAAAATCACACTTTCAAGGTAATAAAAGGGAATCCACCAACTATTATGCATACCTCCCTAACCAAAACACATGGTGAAACAGGTAACAGCACACAGGAAGAAAGGATCTAAACTCACCAAAAGAGGACCTAAATTTTAATTTAATCCCATTTCAGTCTTGTTATTATTAAAAAACATTCAGACATGAGGAACAACACAAAGCACAACAAATGAACAGGGAAACAATCGCAGCAATAAAAGGGGCCCTTGACACTAGACAATTACCAGAACTATATATCCAGTCCCTACCAACAACCTCCCCAATCTTCTAAACCTGCACGTGCACTGTCAAGTGTCAACTGAATCTACTGTTCTGTCCCAGTACTGTGCACTTTTACGGGACCAGAGCTGGCAATAACTAAAAAACAGCAACTGCAAATGCAGCACTTATCAAAGAAAAGAAACCCAACATTAAATTGATCTGATCACGTGGCATACTACAGGACAGAATAAACAGAACACCTTTAATGATCTATTCCAAAATCACTTATTAGAACTGCTTTTAGAGACAACCTTACTTCTAAAAATGCAGAGCTTCAAATTCTAGCCAAAGAATTTAACCCGTATGAATATCTAAAGAATCCATCTAAAGTACGTCTCATGAGAACTACATCCATATTTAACTAAAATACTGAGTAGCTAATATAAACAAAAAGGTCAAAGCAGTGACTAAACTCGAACTCTCTAATTCCAACAAAAAGCAAACAAGGTGCGGGAAGCAGTGAAAGTGATACATAGGGCATGACAAAAGAAAAAAGTTTGGAAGAAAAAAAAAACTGTGAATTCTTCTATTTTAGAAAATTAAATAAATAACAAAAAAATGCACCAAAATGGCATCCTCTGTACACAGGAGACCGGAGCCATATTTCCTATTAGATAACAAGAGAAAGCAAAGAACCACAACCATATGAAAAAACTGCTACATAAAGCATAATCAAAGTCTAAAAAAATGGAGGGAAACCCTGAGAATTCAGCCTTCTCTTATAAATACATAGATAACAAAAGGTGCAAAAAGGGCAAGCCGTATACAAAGCAGAAAATTAGAAATCTCCCCCAAAACTCAACTCTTCTATAAAATCAAGAATAGAAAACAAAGAATCAAAAGCATTTACTTTTACCCAGAACTTGAAAGAACAAAGTACATGGCCTTGTTTGATGATCATTTTAGGCCTATGGATTGGATTACCAAGCCAATGGTTCATTAAGTTTGTGTTTGATTTGTCATTTTTGAGCTAGATTAGTATTCCCATGGGAGTATGAATCCCACTCAACCAAGGTATTAAGAAACCCACCTGAGACTAAGTATTGATAGTCCAGTCCAACTGGGTTGGATAGAAAATGACAATATTACCCTTGTCTTTTAAATTAATAGCACCTTTACCTTTATTTTTTTATTTAGAGTCTCTGAACAGATCTGTGTATATCTTTTTTTTATTTCCCTTGTATCTTTTCCAACAGAAAATAAAAAACTTATGTGATTTACTTTATCAAGAGAGGGTGTTGATACAATTATTTAATATAAGGATAATATTGAAAAATTATAAATTTGATCTAATTTTGTGTACGAATCAAACATGTATTAGTGTAATTTATTATCTAATCCTATGTAAATCAAACATATGAATTACTAATCCAACCACTTTACTAATCTGACTTCATTTATAATCTTTATACTAATCTCACATCATTATTAATCTCACTCAATATATACTAGTTATCAAGCAAGCCCTTAGAGTTTAGACTATGTAGTATGCACTGCCATCTCCACCACCTCCAAATTTTACTGGTTTATCTTCCTCCATATATACCAAATCAAATACATTGGTGAATTCTTGCAAATATTCTAACCCCATCGAGGGACAAGAATGATTCCAAGGGTGTAATACATATGAAGGTGCTTAATAGCACAACAAGCTCAACAAGCTCCTTGGACAAGTGGACTACGTTATTCAGAATTAACAGAAAATTTGCATTCACAAAACATCCTTCAATAATTCAAGGCCAATAGAAACATCTCAAAGAAAAAGCATTTTTCAGTAAAGAGAGAGGATTTTGCAATCTATCTCAACCTTTCCATCTCCATCAAAACTTCTAACCACTAAAAAAGGACTTAATTGCTAACTAAATATTGAAGCTTCAAAATTCATCACAAGATGTGTTACAGTTAAAACTACACTTCACGGCATCTAAACATTTTGCAACACCAACAAAAAAGTTAATCTAGAACAGGAACGCCAATAGAGAATGTAATCAACCCTCGTGTTGCAAATTAGCTCCAAGGTATTGACAGGTAAATTTTAATACAATGTGATGGCACATTTCATCTGTTTTTGAAAGCATAGGGCCTAGAAAGGAAAATATTTATCGTTAAGATATCATCAAAAACAGAATAACATTATACAGTGAAAAATCCTTGGGACATGAATGATTCAAGTGAAAAAATATCCTACTTGTGCTGCTCAGATAATGGTCATAAGACCCATAGCATAGATTACAAAATCCATAATTAAAACACAGACTAGAAGATTGAGCAATATGATCAATGACAGTTTTAAGAAGAAAAAAAAAAGGAACAATTCATAAACAAGAAATTAAGGAACTACTTTATAATGTTATTATAAGCATGTAAATAGTCAACAAGGCAAACCAGCTGAGTGGCAACAGGATTCTCACCAAACCAATTGCAGATTAATATATCGAGAATAATGCTGTCCCACCAGCACTCATTGAAATTTGGCAACATGTGGCGAAAGGTAAGCTGAAAATGAAAATACAAGAATTAAATGTGTAAATGAGGACAAAAATGGCCAGATTAAGTACACAATTGAAAGAATAATCGACGTCAAGCAATGAGAGTGCTGTCTAAAATCAGTAACATAAAATGAACTGCAATAGTTAGGCCAAGCCAGTAACCTCCATCAACTCAAACCCAATTGACAGGACCCATAAAAGGGGCTGATTGCGAATCATTATAGCCTTGCCCCACCATCCAAAGATATGAGCCAGTACAAATTCATCAAAAAGTGTATCCTATAAGGAACAGAACAAATCAGAGGGCTAGTGGGGCATGGATTCCAATTTTATACTGATCAACACCGGAAACAAGAAAACATGCAACAGGAAAGTAATTAATCATGGAGAATGATTATGAAAGAAGATATCATACATAAACATTCTTAAACCTGTTTGTGGGATTTTCAGGCACATAAATCCGGCAATCAGCACCATAGGATCTTTCAGGAAGTTCTGCAACAAATAATGCAAATATAGTTGGGAACAGAACAGTCTCGAATAAGCAAGAAATTACGTAATCCAAGAAAAAAATAATAGCTTACAGAGAAAATCTATTACTGAAACCATAATGAGCTAAATAATGTCAAATAAAACAAGAAATTAACAGTCTTGCAACATCCAGATTCATTACCAACACCAAGATTGGGATGAAGAAACTTCATAAATTGACGAGCATCACCGCGACTCTGGAACCAAAAAATGGAGAAAGCCACAATTAGTGACCATTCTTTGAGTCTAGATAACAGGACCAAAAAACATGAAATCAGCAATAATATATAGATGTACACACAAGAAAAAATTCACTAGGAGCACTGCCAGTAACATGGATAATTCAACAAACAAGATATATAGAAAGCAGAGTAACATGTAAGTTTGTTGAGGTGTATAGCTATTTATCACACAAATTATTAAGGAGCAAGGAGAAGCTAAGAAGAAATAAAAGAAAAAACAAAGAAAAAACAAGTAACATATACAACTAATTGAACATGATACTGGTATCCAAAGGTAGATCGCTGGCCCCAACCAGAGGTACACAATAGAAGGCTTGGCATAAAAAGGATCATCAAGATTTTAACACAATTTCAAGCATCAAGTGTTATTTTTAATATAAATAAATAAAACTGACCTGGAAAAGAAGAAATGTGAGAGCAACAAGATAAATAACTGCCATTCCATGAACTAATCGCCAGATTGCAGGATGTGGCCTAATAAGTATCCTGTTACCGAGTGCATTTACAAATCATCAAATCGCATAGATAACAGTATCATTTGATTATGTTACTAGAAACTTCAAGGAATCAAACTAACATAATAAGGGGTTCAGAACACAAAACCCAATTTGCTACAACTCCCTATGATACTGACCACTTTTACCCTCATTCCTCTTGTTGACTGTAATCGAGGTTGGCTTATATTTTAGGTAAATGGAAATGTAAGTACAAACTCTTGAAATCCAGACGCAAACACAGATAAATCACAAAATAACTTTCTCCACCACTTGCTATCTCATACCTTTTCCATTTTATATTTTCATTTTAACAATGACAAGTGCAGAGAAAAGGGGAGTAGAATGTGCAGCCAATCACAAAATCAAAGTAACAAGACATGAAAAGAACGTGGCACATATCTGGCAGTAAGCAACATTAGTTTACAAAGCAGAGTGACTTGGCCAAAAAGAACCTCTTTAACAGTCTCTTACAGCCACTGGCATTATTGCACTTCTCTTAGACATTATAACACTTTATTATTGGTTCTCATTTCACAAGCATGCAAAATCGGCAGCATAACAACCACAGCAATCCCAATTCCTTTATATCAAATATGGAAAAACAAATTGGCCTAATCATTGCAGACAAAACAGGAAGAAATCTTCTCCAAAGACCTGTTTCATAAAAATAAAAGAACCATATGGATCTCCTAATAAGATGAGATCTCAAGACAACTTCTCTTCCCATTTAAAACAAAGTACTTTCTGTTTGATAAAAAGAGATTTAAAACAAAAGACACGTATTCATCAGATCAAAAGACAAGGCACTGTTCTGTTGCAAGATCTTATCCAGAAGCTGAGAGACAAAAGATAAAAGGAAAATGGAACTGAGAGATTCTTGCCCAAATGTGAGAGACATGCATGTCAATTTACTGTTCCTAAATATTTGAGCAATGTACAACCCGCAATCAATATCTCAAGAGTAACAGTAACTAAATAATGCTTTAGGTATCCTCAGATGCCCAGCAATTCAATGAACATGGAACTTTAAGCCAATTCATCAACAACTACGAAGTGGCATAACTTACGTTGATGGGGCTTGAAGCAAGCAATACGCAAGAAAAACTGCAATCATCGCCCATGTGCCCCTATCAAACACAACACTCATTAAGGCGTGTTACAACTTGTGGAGTACTAGAATAATAGAACTGTAGAAGTGATCCGTATAAACAGGCAAAACCTTTTCACTGAAGTAACAATATCTCCTGATGAGCTGTTGTGAGGATCAAGAGCACCGCTTGCCCAACTGGTCATATGGAGAGATAAACCAAAAAAAAAAACACTTAAGGATTTCTTTAACGAACTACAAAATATATCCAATATAGGCAAAGAACATATTTATGCCAAGAGTGCAAAGCAAAAGCAGGATTGAGCAACATATTGTTATTCAAAGGGAAACCATCTTTCTTTCTCCAAAAGGTGCTTCTTTATCCCCTTGCTTTTCAAAAAATGGCGACTAACGTTTTACAAAGAAAAATAAAAAACGGAACACATAAGGGACTCGCCTCACCAAAATAGAGAACTCGGTCCCAATACCCATAAGCGACACAATATGCCTCTGTAGATTTGAGCCCCGGGGCACACAAGTCCACAGAACAGGATTTCCCAAGCAAGGATACTACCATTAGAGACTAACAGAAGCTTAATACTTAACTAAAAGGGTGGAAGAACTATGCATTTAAAGCAGTTATAAACACAGACACTAGTATTTATTAAATAAAGAAATTGTGAACTTCTTTTAGATCCAAAGCCTTCCCACAACTTTAGATTCATACTCTTAAGAGCAATATATTTAATAAAAAGGGGTTATCAACTTCCTTTTTAATCAAAGATACCAATTTAGTGATGCCAATTAATGTGACAGAGTTATAACACTAAGTGAAGTGCATAACGATGCCAAACTTTCATCTGATATATCTGATATCTGATATAGCATAAAAGCAAAGCTGGAACTCGATTCCTCATTTGATTCCTATTCTTTTTTCAATTATGATAACCCCTTTTTTATTTTGGAACTTAATTTTAATTTGGATTATTTCTTTTTGTTTTAAAAAAATTAACTTCTTTTCTTTTTATCAAAGATACACATTTAATGAGACTTAGAGAATAATAAAAAGCCAAATAGGAATCAAATGAGGAATCGAGTTCCAGCTTTGCTTTTATGCTATATCAGATATATCAGATGAAAGTTTGGCATCTTTAAGCACTTAGTGTTATAACTCCGTCACATCAATTTGCATCCCTAACCTTTTCCAATTATGAAACACCATACGAGTCACATAACCATCACTTTCTTACCTATTTTGAACCTTTTTTCCTTTAAAATAATAGAATTAAAAAAAATACAAGATATAGGAATGCAGAAAACACTAAAATAGTAAAACAGTAATCAGTACATTCAGAGGAAGTTTTTGGAAAGAACCACACGAAGGCCCAGTACGAGCACAACTACAGAAGAGCCCTTATATGTGTGATGAGTTATATGAGCTAATATATTGCAAAAGATGCAACATCAGCATCAAAGCCCAGTACAGCTATGAAGATATGTATTTGCCAAATTTACTCAATTACTAAGACAACGCATTCAAGAAAACATGGCAGTTCATAATGAAAAGATATAGCAGTAAATAAACAAAGTAAGGCACCTCTTTAGTTGTATCACAGACAAGCAAAAAATAGCTAAACAACATTAATAATCATGATCACTTCATATGTAGATGATTATGCAACTGTGGGATAGATAATAATTCCATACACTTTATCAAAATAAACACCTTATAGGATGTTTTGCAAGAATCCTAGAGAACTGATTATTCAATTCACATCACTATACCATCTGGGAACAAGGTTCACTTATTTGTAAGGATCCTAGCAACAAACCATTTAAGGACAAGAAGCCTGAACTTAACATGCATAAAAACAACTGTTTGGATGGTAAGGCTTTTGAAAGACAGAAATCGGGAGTTTGTAACCCACTTTCAGTTTACTCAAAACAAAATTGCTTGCTCAGATATACCTAATAGGAGTGTAGCAGTCAGTTCGGTAGGGATTTAGGTAGAATTTTCCACCGAACTGACCATATCCGTTTTGTAATATGGCAGATTGACTCTGACCAAGCAGCCTTATTTGTTTTTGGAAATTGGCAAGTCACCCAATCCGTGGTTCGAAACCACCATATTACTCACCCAACCTGCCGGTTTAAAGACTATGGGGTTGGCATAAGGTGAAAGAATTGTCAACTTGTCAAGAGTGGTCGGTTAAAAATATCCCAACCCACCCAAACCAATCCCTGCATGATCCTGATGTATACAAACACCATAATATAGCATTTAACTTAAACAAGGATATACCATCACATGAACATAGAACCATAAACAGGAATCTTAAAGTCAACAACTTAGTTGAATAGTATGCTTTTCAGAGGCTAAATAAAGAAGTAAATTTTAACTTGCAGGCAAAAACAACGGCTTTCCAGCCTTAAAAACTCCAACTGTATATTCACACTAACTTGGAGTCTAGTCATATTTACAAACTTTACTCAAGCATATTTAACCACTCCACTCAGATGCACAAAGTTTAGGACATGAAGAAATGAACAAATTCTACAGGTCCACAAATTTCAACGAGTCCATCCATCAAGTGATGAAACTGAATGGAAAATATCTAATTAAGCACTGCCTGCAGGCAAGAAACTCACATAAGAAAGCATGCACCAACAAGTAACAACGAAATGGTACGGGGTTTGTATGCCCATGCAGTCCATGGATCAAGCTCATCAGCAGCAGCTAACGTTCCCACATCACCATTTTCCTGAGCAATGCGATCCTTTCTTCGAGTTCTCTTATCACCATTTAGCTCCATAGCCACCGTGTTCAATAGAGGCCACTTGCTCACTGCAGGTTATAAAACAATAAGACTTGTGGCTGCTGGTTATGAGGCAAAAAAGATAATACACAACAAAAATTATCATGACAGAGGGGACAAGCACAAACATTGTACAAATCCATGCATTGTCAGAACAATAATATTCTAAAGAGGGGACACTGAACAAGAAACTGTTATTTTCTAAAATCCATCAGTCACGGTATGCTAGATTACCTCAAAGCCATAATCAACAACATAAACATTAACCAGATTGACAATAGAGAACCTTTTTCTCCGACTTTATGTAACATTACCATATTTTCACAAGTAACGCTAGAGACAATTCGTATTTTCACAGCCAACAATTTGAGCTCTCCGAACGATCACAATTTATGCTAGCCCATAAATTGAAATACGGTCTGCATATTTGTTGCAGCTGAACTTATGGTAAAAAAATTATTATTGAAAAGCATAAGCCAAAAACACCAAAATTAAGCTTATCCAAAATCAGCTTTTTCAGTAATTTTAAGTAATTTTTCGACCCATCAGCAGAAGATACAACTACTACAGATTTCAAGAAAAAAATAGTCTAATCTTTACTGTCATAAGTTTTGACAAACACTCCTAGTGTGAGCCAAACAAAATTATATTAAATAAATAAACAAATAAATAAAACATTAACCACCGTGATTGAGTCATTGACAAACAGTAATCACCATTAAAAAAAATTGCAGAAGCTATCACTTGAACATTTTGCTACTAAGCCTTTGTTTTGCATAAATCCAGACTTTTTGCTTCTTCTTCCTTATTTGACTTTAAGTCAAATAAATAAACATTCCGTTTGGTAAAAAAGTGGCTTTTACCAAATGGCCTTTGGCCCAATGGTGTAAGTGTTATCCTTCTAAATAGGAGATTAGGAGTTCAAACCTTGTCAAGTGCAAGTGTGGAAATTGTGGATGTATGAGTATTTGCCAATCAAAAAAAAAAAATGGCTTTAAATCACCACGCAAAGGAAAAAAAAAATTGTGATTGACAGTTGGCTTATTGTGATTTTAAGCTAAAAAGCAATAAGTCTGCTTTAAGATGGTTAACAAACAAAGTCTTTTAAATAGAAAGAGATGGTTCAATGTGAACCAACCCCATGGACTGAAAACTAGAGAAGTTACAGAAGGTAGGCTCATATAGTACAACATTCAAGATATCAGAATTTACATCTATCCTCAAGGACCTCAATCTAGCAAACTGAAAAAGTGGACCACCAAATACAGGTGCTCCCACACAACCATGTACTTAACTCAAAATTCATAACCAAAATCAAAATTAAAACCTGAATCTCAAAAACAGGTGATTGTATTCAGCTTCTACACACTATAAAAACTAAAACACCGTGACTACTGCCAAAGATATTTTAAGAATTCACCAAATGATGACGACGGCGAGGAGGAGGAGGAGGAGGAGGAGGAGGAGTATGACAATAACAATAATTAATCGCACATACTGAGATTTCTTGATTATCAAAAATTAAAATAAAATATGTAAACCGGGAAAATAATTAAAATTATGCGATAACCCAAGATTAAGAAATTTACAGGCAAGCTGAAAGGTAAGCAGTCTTGCAATTCAATACAGACATCATCGAACTGCACTTTTGACCATATAATTATGCGAAAACACCAAACAGCGAAGATTGTAAAATCAATAAAAAGCCATAGATATCGAAACAATTATAATCGTATCATAATAACTCGATCGAGAAACAAATACTAATCTGGGTTTGTCCACTGCATGTAATCAGAAATGAACAAACTCTAAATTCAAAAAAAAAAATGCATAAAATTATATTCCTTTTTACCCAAAAAGAAAAGACCAAAACAAACCCAAAAAAATTAATCCACAAATCGTACATCTGTAAAAATAAAAAAGCAGATTTTAAAATGACCCACGAAGATGACGATGAAGGGATACCGAAAGGTAGAAGTGGGTGTGTACTATGTAGAGCGAGAAAGGTCAATAGACATATGGAAATTATTTAGAGAAAGAGAGGATGCCCGAAAGGGCGAGTTATTTTTGGGTGACTTACGTGGAAGAGGCTGACAGGCGAGGGGTAGCCGTACGATGAGATGACGAGGCGATCG
>JAULJZ010000024.1:6308975-6319618 GCA_032270985.1 Heliamphora pulchella
CTTCGACAATATATATATATATATATATATATATATATATATGTTCAATTACAATTAAAATTTTAAAATATAAAATTAATTATAAATTAGTAATTTTTATTGGTAAGATAATGTTTTGTTTAAATAACACATTATCTTATTGATAATAAATACTACTTTGTGATTGGATTTGTGATTAAAATATGTGTACTTAGACTTTTTCTATATTTTTTGGATCGAAATTGTCAATTGTTGAGGCCTGTGGTCTGACAATCTAATTTATATACATAGACTTTCAATCTCAGACTAACTATAAAATTAAAAATTGGATTTGGGTTATTTATTTGCATTGAAATTCACTATGCTTGTTGATTTTTTTTAAAGATCGGACAAAATAAAATATTGAATTAAATAAGGGCGTCAGAAGAATTCATCCCAAACACAAGGTAAGATTAAAAAAAATTGTAATTCTCGTATACAATGACATAACCGAATTAAATTATATAGCTATATCTAGTTTTATTTCTTTTTTATCGAAACCCAAACATGCTTAAAGTGATCATTCGTTACATTCCTAATAAAATTGATATTCTATGTATCAAACCATGGTTAACTTATAAGCACTAGATACTATTTCTTTTGTGCATGTACACATATATACATGCATATATAATAAAATCTATATTGATATGTTTTTTATATTAAAGATAATATAGTATAAATATATATAGAACAGAAGTGAGATGGTCCAGAAAGATCCCCTGATCAATGAGGGTGAGGGCCATATAACCAAGATATTTCATTACAGCTCAAATATGCACTTTCATTTTTGGATTTTGTTACCTGTGTGTCAGTGTCAGTTTGGAAAGGCCTCACAAATATTATTACTTTTAGCAACAATGGCTATGAGGAAGTCAAATGTGGGAAAGTGCCTTTGATTCATTATAAAACAAGCCCAACCAAACCAATGAGCTAAATGAATGCGTTTCAAGAAGTTACTTTGGCAACAATAATTGAGGGTGTTTGCGAACGCTCAAAATAGTAATTGAAATAGAAGAAAAAATAGTTATAATTTGTCATAAAAATTGTGAGTATTTAAAAAAAATTGTAACTTTATAACTAAAATTAATAGTATGAAACTAAAAATTATTAACAGTAATTTTGCCAAACACTCCTAATAAGCTTTTGAGTTTTTTTTTTAATTAAAATGGTAATTTTACCATTATTTAATAAATATTATAATCGGCTTATAACATTTAACAAGAATAATCTCATCTTTTCATAGTGATATTGAAATTAAAATTAATTTTTTTTTAATCTTTTTTATTCAGTCAAACCACTCCACTTGACTTTGAACTTCTTTTAAGTAAAAATAAAAAAGTTACATTTGTTTACCAAGAAGAGCCTATGTGCCATCTCTCTTTCTCTCTCTCTCTCTCTAAAAGCCAACACCCGGTGTGCACCAACATTACAATTTTAGTATACCTTAATTACCCTGTTAAAAAAGTTATATTTTCTCCGTCCTCAAATGCAAATTTATGGTAATATAAGGGCAATGTTGAAAAACAAAACAAAATTATTCCCACCACCTCAGGCACACACAGTTTTTCATTCTTTCACTGCTCACATTTTTTTCAGTTTTTCCTTTGCTTAAACACTTTTTCTTTTGCAACCCATATTTTCGAACCCATATGTCGGCCCTAGGTTAATGACTTGTTTATTTTATTTTATTTTTGATTATTTTTATTTATAATAAACTTTTGTTATCGTTTAGTTAAATTATTATATTTTTTAGACTCTTTTCAATAAAACAAGCAAGAAAAAAAAACAAAATTGACCAAAAATAAAAATTCAGAAGAGACAAAAAACTAAGCTAATAAGTTAAATTTTATATTTCTTATTTTTGTTTGAATAAACTTTTTTATTTTTTAATTAAAATAATTATTTTTTTTATTTTAAACGACAAAAGTATTTCAACAAAAAAACTTGGTGCATTGTATTTTGTTGAAAGAACTTTATATGCATATGTATTTTTGTTTTTATTTTTTTGTAATTGATCCGTCCTTTAAGAAATATTTGATTCTGCACTAAATTTATAACCACTACAGTTTTACTTTTTAAAAGAAAATCTGCAGTTCAACCCTCCATTTTTTTTCTTTCTTTATAACCTTTCAACCCTCTCTAATTTCTTTCCCTTTTTCTTTCTATATTTTTCTATCACTTTGAAACCCTCTTTCATTTGATTTAAATTATTTTTTTGAATTTAATACTTTTCTTACAAAACCTCAACTAGGAATGCCATGTTCATGTTCAGAATGGAGCATCTCTCACATGTTCAGAATGGAGCATCTCTCTCACATGAAAAGTTTCAATTTTCCACACAATAAAAGTAAGGGGGCGAATCACAATAAATCTATAATATGCAATCTTACCTTACATTCATAAGAGATTGTTTTCACGCCTCAAACAAATGGAAAAAAAATAGGGCAAGCAAAGTGCATGCTCAGTAGCACAATAGGGCAAGCAATGTGACATTAACTACATGGCAGTCTCATCCAATGATGTAGAAAAAACATTCTAAATAAAATAATGGTGCTTCCACCTTTGTTGAAGAGATGGAACACAGAACAGCCCACTTTATATGCATCAAACATTTTTGTTAGTCGAGAGTATTAGGTAAACAATGTCACATAGTACTCCAAAATACCTAATAATTTCCCTGGAATCAGTACATGAAAACTGGCCCATTGTCTGGGGGGGGGGGAATCCCCGGACTACTTGATCCCCGATACAAGAGCATCCCATGAGAGAGATGGTGAGGTGGACACATTGAAGGCCTCTAAAAAACTTTTTTGCATCCTAATGATTCTTGAATGTTGTAATGATATACGTACACATATAAAAATGAGAAATGTCTGGATTGATCTGGACCCTCAAACAGAGATAAGTAAAACTCACAATATTCTCTATCAATTGCTTCCAATTCTGCATGATCTGCCTCCTCTGAACTCTTCCAAGTCACCACCACCTGCCTCACGGCAGAAAAGGCCCAAATGCACAAAAATAGGCTGATCTTTGTCTTCCAGACTGCAACCGGTCATTTTCGCTGTAGTTCCACGAACAGAAGCAAACCCAATTCCAAAACCACTCAGTTATCGTATCTTTGCCTCATATCTCTTGTTAGTGAAGTATGAATCCAATTGCTTATAGATATGGATGTTCAGGTATTTTCATGTTGAGGTTGTGCATGCGAACTGAGATTGCCATCTCTTTTTGAGGAACTGAATGACGTCCTTCAGATCCTCAAAAGGACTTGGATGAGTTTAGGTATGATCCCTCTTGCTCTTCTTCAGCATCATTGACATGTGTTCAACGTAATCGTGGCCTCTGTGGGCTCCACCCATAAGACATTCCAGAGCCTCAGCTGCCGCGTCCTTTTCCGCTTGCTTCTTGTTGTTGCAAGGCTGCCCCATGATCTGCATTCCATTGAACTCCACGGTGGCTCGAAACTGGTTGTTCTTTAGTTGCTTCGTCTTGTAGATGGGTGCAGAATAACCTGCCCGCGTGAGCAATGTTTGGAGCTGGCTCTTCGAATTATCACCCCCGGGACCACTCTCTATTCTTGAAACCAAGGCCGGACGAGTTGCCGTGATAGATGGCTTGTAGGGCTGTAGCACCTGATGGTTGAACACAAATCTCCCATCGCATTGATCCTGTGAGATCAACAACCTTACTGCCGACATAAGTTCGTGATGGGAGTGTACCATCCTGGGATTCAGCAGCTGCAGATGGATATTCGATAATCTGAGTTAATGGTCATCATATGT
Organism: Heliamphora pulchella; assembly: GCA_032270985.1. NCBI lineage: Eukaryota > Viridiplantae > Streptophyta > Magnoliopsida > Ericales > Sarraceniaceae > Heliamphora > Heliamphora pulchella. Next base: position 6,312,782 of record JAULJZ010000024.1, read on the forward strand.
GTGAAATAATGCCTACTGCCTATGCAACTGCTCCAAAACTACACAATAACATAACAAATATGAATAGAAACAACTTCTGAAGAAATGGCTTCTGTTTTCTGGAATGCTCTAAATTCAACTTGAGCATCCAAATCTGGGTCAATACCCACAAAAACATGTCCGGGTTCTATTACCATGCCAAATGAGCCCGAAAAAGAAGAGCAAAGCAAATGAAGCATGCCCAAAAGTAAACCAACCCCTTGAACTACTACGGAAAACGCCATCAGATTTCAAAGTAACACGATCTAAAAAGCATTACTTACTTTGATTTGAATCAACTCCTCAAGCTCTCTCCTTAAGCTTTGGTACATTTCTGCTATGGAAGGTTTCATGAAGAACTCCAAGTATCCTCCTAACATTTTCAAGTGGCCATCCTGTTAAAATCAAGAAAGTGAGAAAGAGGAAGAGAGGATTTTAGTACGTAATCACATACAGGGAAAAAAGCTTACAGTATCCCCCACAGAAATGTTTCCGCCAAACAGGAGCACCACTGAATCAGACACAGCTGTTGAATCCCGGAGGAAAACAGAGTTCACTTTGATCTTTTCATTGAAAACTAGCCACGGATATGGAATCTTAGATTCCCGAGCATTCACAGAGTTCTAGGCAGAAAGTAAAAAAAGAGCATGTGATAGGAGCAAAATGAATTGGAACACCAAGTTAAAATTTATCAATTCATAATAAAAATGAGTGGAAAGCAGTTACAGCATAAAAAAAAGAAGTGTTCCTCAGAGAGAAACTTACAGAGTACAGAAGCACCTGACCATCCTCCATTGTTTTCAAAGAGAATGACTTTTCATTGTGCTGTTAATATATTTCAGTAAGAACTCAGTCGCAAAGAATACATAAAGTAATGAAATTGTGCACGAATCTATAGATTTGGTTCGTACATACTGAAAAAGAAGAGTGATTTTGCCAAATCATTCCATCTATTAAGTTTTGACGAGTAGGACTACTATTTAACACTAATCATTTGTATATACTAATTTAACAGATGAAAAGATGCACCCCAGGGGGTAAATCCAGGAGATCAGCCATCAGAGTTCTATCACAACTCATAAGCTGCGTAACTATTTTGGAAATCAAAAGTAACTATTTTGGAAATCAAAAGAAACGAACTCACAGAAGACATCGATGCTCTAGGCTTACCACAACAGAACAAATTCCAGGATACAGGCCATAACAAATAACCGCTCGAAGAAGGTGCACATCATAACTCAGTGAGTTGCAGGTGGTTGTGCTGCTATCCACGAGGCCAGTATCCTTGAGCAAGGAGTAGAACTCCCTTCGCAGAGCATCTATCGCTTTCATTGATTGTACACTGAGAAAATTCTTCCAGCAGTATTCATATCCAGCTAGGTCTCTCTCAGCATCTTTCCATCCCTCGTATGCCCGAACAAGTGCAAGGTGGTCACTGTAATCATGTGAAAATTGTGATTTTGCAGCTTCTGCTAGCTGCAAAGAGGAAGACCAATGCATTAAATGTGCAGTTGCCAAAGATGCAAGAGAGAGAGATAATATTTTATTAATACGAGCATTCGCCTTTATTTTGTTTCATTACGCCGCTAATACTTGCATTACTCTTCTCTAGTTCATCATACTGCAATCACATCCTAAATGGATGATCTCTGCTCCACAAAACTAGTCGCAAACCCACACATCCAAAGACCCATTCTTCTCTAACCCCCACACCTCATCAGAAGCAGCTCAAACTTTTTTGAGGCCCAAGGCAAAGTTTTAGTAAAATTTAATTTTTATACAATAAATTATTTTATTTAAAATTTATTTTTCTTTTTTAAGAAAAAAGTACTAATTAAATATTTATCCATGAATTTTCTAGTAAAATGTTTATCAAGATTTCTGTTTAAGAGTAAATTAATTTCTTCATTCTCTCTTTTTTTCTACATTTTGCATACTCAATATTTAATTTTTTTAGTTACCGTATTTATAAATGAAAAAAATACAATTTATAATTAGATAATATAACTTGGTGAGTGATGATTGATAACGATTTTTTTAATTGACTCAAATCACCAAATAATTATAACTTCCAAAATCAAAATAATAATAATCAATAGATTATGGAACCTTTTATTTTTAAATATTTAAAAATTTATATAATGCATATAATAAAATAAAATTTACATAAAACATTTTTAATTTAAAAAGCTAAAACTTTTTTAATTTTATAATATTTTTAGTTCTCACTTAATTTTATATAATATATATTTATAATATATAGACATATATTATAATAAATGAAGCCCTTCCTTCACATGAGACCCTAGGCAAGCACCTCACTTGCCTAGGGGTTGAGCCGGCCCTGCACCTCATACCTTGTCCCAACAACCGCTCTTTCCCTAACTGCCCAAATCACCTTCACCACCACCGTGAAAGATGATCAGAGCTATGAAGAAGAGAAAAGAAAAAAAAACACCAACTACTGCATGAAAGAAGTGAAGCTACTCGGTGGTAATGTCCAATTATTTCATCAATAATTCTAAAATGATGCTACAAGGCGTCAACAAGTGCCAAAAACAAGAACAAGCAATCCAACATAGCGGTATGTAATTTTCTTTTTTTTTTCCTGTATGTAATATGCTTTGAATATTCTATGTTGTCATTGCCACCTAAAGGCCAAAAACCAAGTTTCAAATCGGTAAGTAATAACTTGGCTTAAATATGAGGGTGCATGGTGTAACTTTTGCAAATTGAAGCAACGATGTGACCTAGACTCCTAAATCCTGTGGATCATAGATATTTGGCCTGGTGTGTAAAGGTTAATCTCAATTGGTTATGTCCTAGATCGATGCACCAATGAAGCATTATTAATCCTTCGGAATACATTTAGTTTGACTGAACATGTGAACCGGGCACATGCCACTAGTAGGCAGACATGCTGAAGTTTGGATGACAACGTGTAAGGCACATATCACTGCTTCTTTGTTTATGACACATGGTAGGTGAGGAGATATCTACAAAACTTAACTCTGTATAGAAAGAAATATATCACAGGCTCCTTCTGAGATGATATACAGTGCTCCCAAGATTAAGGGGTAACACAATATTATGTTGATAGAAATGAGGAAATGCCCAATGTATGAAGTAGCAGCAGTAACATGAAAATGCATGATGATTGTGCACATCAGAATGATTGATATCAACTTGAATACATTAGATGTTCATAAGGAAGAAGATAATATGTACAAAGAAATTGACCACTGGGTTACTTAGCCCACCTTTTTTCTTATTAAGGAAATAAATAGAAAACGTTGCATCATCAGACTCTACAGAGGAAATTATACTCGTGTAATGCCAAGCTTTGGTTATCTTGACTATGTAGTTTCTCCAACCAGTTACTCGCAGTAAAACTCACCCTTACTCCTACAACCAAGGACAAGCATCTATAGAAGAGATTGAACTTCGAACCTGAAACTATCCAACATAAAACATATGACGACACCATATAAAACAGAAATCTCAACTTACATCCTTCTTGTCCATTGGTGTTAGGAATGGATCTCGAACACTAAGACCAGCAACAACAGTCAATATAGGATCCAGGCAGTTAAATATGGCACCAAGTATTAGCATCTTTCCAAGTTTAGGCTCCATTGGAAGCATTGTCAAGTAACGTCCTGTCAAAGGTTCAGACCACATGAGGCTAAATATTCTAATAAAACCTTGAACTTTGTAGAAAGATGATGAAACATCTTTACAAACCTAAAACAGTCAAATTTTCATTCTCGTCTAAAGCCCCAACAATTTTCAAATATTCAACAGCATTTTGAACCTACAATAAAAATTATATCAAAGCATTACATGACCACGGCACACATCAAATAATTCACTCCAGAAAGAGGAAATTCATTAGACTCTGTTGGTAAGCAGATATGCACGAGTACGACATGATGAAAGTTATAAGCTGGCATCTAATTCAGCATTACCGCTAGTAGTTCTGGCGACTGCAAAGCCCTGGATAGGAACTCAGAAATACTACCAAGTTTCAAACTTTTGATTTGCAGACAAAGGGACTGCAAAGGTGTCCTTAAAATTTCTGGCAACTGATAATCTGCAAAAGCTTCATACACACATCTGGGATAAAGATGGTAACACTCTCCTGGTTGAACACGACCAGCTCTTCCTCGTCTCTAATTATTCCACAAAATGCAAAGAGAGAGAAAAAAAGTGAATATTAGGGCAAATATAGTCATCCAAAATCAGTAAAAGAAAAAAATATCAAAGCAGATACCACAATCACCATACAACTAGAACCTAGTAGTGGGAAAATATTGTGTACTTGTATATTAAACAAATAACATATACATTCTAATAAGCACAAAAGGTAGGTACAATTCTCAAGTTTACGTAAAATAAACCCAAAATGCTGATAATTATAGGACTCAATCTAACGTTAAGGACGTCTATTTGTAGAAAGCAACATCCCAAGGATGCTATTTTTCTCCCCCTTCATTTCTCCCTTCATTGCAATTTCATACAAAATAAAATAAAACAAAAAACTATCAATTCAGAGGAAACGAAAAAGGCATAACTTGAAGCTCACAGTAGCAGCTGCCATTACAAGTATCAGGTTAAGCATCCAAATAATTCAAATCCAATTACTAAGGAATAGGAGAAAAGGTATTTTTAGCTCTTTCCTCCAATATTCACATTGGACAAGTAGCCAACCAAAAGACAAATGCATGTCTACCTCAATCAGGTAACTGATAGTTCAAACCAGGCAAAAAACAAGACTTTCAAATCAGCCCAGCAAGAAAAATTAATAATAGAGATGAATGACAATGGGTCTATCCACATTGATCAGGATCTAATTTGTCAGAGTTCACAGTAGGCTTGGGATTACATATTTCAAGCTAGATTCTCCAGATTATGTCTGCAGGTCTCGTTTGTTTTCCCTATTATTTTTCAAGCGATTGAATATGGTAAAATTAGAGATGGGATTGTACAGATAAATTTACATTCCCTATGATATTAGTTATCCCACATTTAATACCTTATACATCATAGAACTCATTCAATGGTCTAATACCAGAAAAATAGTTGGTTAAACATACAACGTACTAAAAAACATGTGGGCCCAAGCTGTCCACCATCTTTATCTCCCACTTTTAATTGACCAGACAAACTACGTACTAAAAAACATTTGGTGAAAGAACGAGGCCGCAGTGTACAATTTCTTCGCATGGTTCTTAAATGAAATCTAACCATTTGAGTCAAAATTCATGTACAAGGTTTCAAAATTGATTTTGATTCAAAACTCTCGAATCTGGTATGTAGGTTTCCACCAAAAATGCTGCAACAGCCCACAACAAAACTAGCACGGTAGCGATATTGAAAGCAGTGGAAGTGTTATTCTTGTACTATTCAAGATATCAGACAAGAGGCCCTAATATCAATAAACAACTTTTCTAGTAAGTTCCATACCCCATGTTACCTAGAATGAGGAACGAAAACAGGAATGTGTTACACCACGTGTCCAAAGTTGTGGTACAGTAGGGGTAGATTTCTATAACTTACAATATTAGAAACTACGATTTCTATAACTTACAATATTAGAAACTACTTATTTCAAGCATAATATAATTTTTCAAATTGTCCATGTTAAATACAAATCAATTTAGAGAAGTGGAGCTTTAGCAACACAAAAATGCAAAAGAAATTATTATAATAGTTTTGAGATATGGGGAATCGCTTTGGTTCGCTAAATTCACTGTTTTGGAAGGAAGGTATACCATGTTTCGGAACATGTGTTCCAAAATGTAATTCGTGAGGGGGTGAGTGTTTTCTGGTTTTACATTATAAAGGTCATACAATAATGGATTGAGATTGAACCCTCAAACTAGCCACATAAATTATATCCAACAAATACAAAGAGCATATAACTGTGTTCAGTCTTATAATAAAACAACAAAAATATAGGTGTTACAGAATAACAGCAATAATGAATAAATTTGAGAAGGAAAAAAAGTTAAGAAACATGTCAACTTTGGTGCATGTTCCGTAGTAACGACACTCCTCAATCCATCCCTCTTGAGTGCAAGTTTGCAACCCTCATTGATTTAAGAAATATTATGAATCACCCACAAATTTGAAAAGACAAAAGATTTCACTCCAAGAGAGAGAGAGACAGAGAGAGAGTTCAAAAATCACTACAGGGCAGGAATGGGGACCATTATGCATGTGATTTTCAAAATAATCTAAAGTAGAGAAAAAGGATGCAGCATGAATCATGTTCTGTGCTACATTTACAAACAAACTTTCAAGAAAATCAGTGAACAATACTTCCCTCGGCTATCTCCACCTCTTTTCCTCTTCCTCTTCTTTTTGTTCTTCTTCTTGTTGTTCTGATTGCGTGTTCATCATTTTTCTTCTAGTCATTTTTGTTCACACACTTTTCTTCAGTTCTTATAACTACAATTACTCTGGACTTAGAAAAGGGGAAAAAAACATTATTGGTTTTCTCCATGAACATACCGACTTACACTTCTAATAACTACAATTACACTTCACGGTCGTGTTTGGCACCTAAAGGACACCTATACCAAAAGATGCACCACACGTATCGAACATGTTTCTAACATGCTCCATTAAATTTTTAACTATTTGTAACCAAAAAACTTCAGCCATATATGAGACTCGCGTATGCCACAAGGACACATTTGAGACTTGTGATCTTGGCGCAAGTTTGAACCAAGGTTTCAAATCGCGGTATCGGCCGGCGTAACGGTCGCGGTCGCGTGTAACGGATATCGGGCGTATCGGTCAACCTGTAACGGG
>JAULJZ010000024.1:6319718-6333346 GCA_032270985.1 Heliamphora pulchella
AATCCAGCGCTCACACCGCCGCCGGCGAGTACCAGAACACCAATTCGCGACGACGGCGCCGGCGACACCCAACCTAGAGCTCGCGCCGCCGGCGGCTAGTACCAGAAACGAACAGAGACGACGAACGACGACGAACAGAGACGAACGAAGACAACACGACAAACGACGAACAGAGACGAACGAAGGCGACACGACAAACGACGACGATGACGAACGACGAACAGGGACGAACGAAGACGACGAGTGCTTGAGACGAACGACGACAACGAGCGCCTGAGACGAACGAAGACGACCGAAGACGAACGACGACGACGACGAGTGCTTGATTCTGTGTGTTGATTATCTAACAAACGAACGAAAAAAATTGAAAACACATGAACGAAAAAAGTGAACTTTTATCTGTTTTCAAAAATGCCCCATATTTTAACTCTGAATTCTTTGTTTTTTCGAGCATAATTTTTTCAGCTGTGCCAACAAACGAGTTTTCCGAATTTTCAAAACAGAATTCTCCGAAAATAAGATTCGAAAAACTGTACCAAACAGGCCCTAAATTTTCATAACTCTAAGGCCCAACAAATTCTAACATTTTTATGGATACTTAGGTTGAAAATAGTGGTTAAGGCCAACTGCTTGTATTTCATTTCCAACATATAAAATAGAGAGCAAATTGTTTATTTTTTGGATTTTCCTATAATCACGTAAAGAACTAGCAATTACCCGTGCCTAAAGGCACTTTAAGCATAATTTAATTTTATAAATTCTTCCATTATTAAAAGTAGTAACGTATTAAACAATTTTTAGTAGGCTCGCCGCATTCCTACCATCACTAATAATTGTCATTAGACTTGCTCTTAATTTTTGTAAAAAATAAATCATTAATTATAATTTTTTATTATTTATGTAGACATATATGGTAAAAATATATTCTTTTATACCTTGACTCTTGCTAATTTTTTTCATGAGAGAAAAGTTGAATTTGAAAAGAATTTAGAGGAGAGTTCTTAGTGAGAGAGGAGAGAGAAGAAGAGGTAAAAAAAATTGAAGTGAAAAAATAAACACAATTCTAGCCAAGATGAAACAAATCTTAATCTTTAAATATGCCACATAGGATAAATATTACATCAAAAGTATTGTGAATTGTGCAGTGGATAATTTGTTACTTTATTCATATAAATATACTTACATACACACAAACATAAGTGTATGTACTATGTATGAATGTTCCCACATTCTCATTGTCCAAAATTAAGGGTGGTAGTCTGTCTATATGATGTTGTGTCTGCATTGGGGCTTCAATATCCCCTAGCGGATACCTCAAAGTTCAAGTCTCCTTAACTTCCTTAACTTACCTATCCAAAAATGGTGTTAAATTAGAGACAGAAGGGGAGGGAAAAAAAACTTTAAAACAACTTCTTTTGAATGAATATCTATCAATTTGAAACACAATTCACAATGCCCTACATATATAAAAAAACGCTAACAATTATGAAAACCTTCGCATAGAATCAAAGCAACCATCATTTAGAACTCAAATAAAAAGGAAATACAGCAACCCAGTAAAACTACTACAAAGTTTGACATCATAATAACAGTAACTCAAGTAAAAACTCCCTAAAGTATCATGGACAAGAGCACTATGTAACTTGACTCCCTTCCCCAGAGTCCCAAAATAGTGTTTCTATAACATAGAAGTCTAACTATCATGATTTGAAGGTAACAGTGGTTTTGCTCATAAACTGAAACAACTGAAAAGAAAGGCACTAAACACTGAGGGTCTGTTTGGTTAAAAAGAAACAAATGATGAAAAGTGAAAATGGTAGAAAGTGAAGTGAAAGAAAGGAAAAAAAATATTTCTTCCATTTGTTCAATTAGAATAAGAAATTTGCAAGAAAATTATAGAAAAATTAAAATTTCTAGTTTAGCATGCATGAAATTTATTGTATTTATATAAATTGCCCTTATCCATTTGAAACAAAAATAAAATATTGGCGAGAACAATGGGAATATTGATAAATAAGATAATTGATTCCAACTTTCATGAGAAAATAAATTTTTCATGCATATTTGGTGGGAAACCAAAATCTAAGTTCGCAAGGTTAAGGTAGTTTGTACAAGAAAATTTACTTTTCATCAATTTCTTGGATTTTCTTGCTAATCAAACTTCGAAAAAGTTTAAATTTTTTTCTCTTTCTCGCATTTCCATTACTATCTTGCTAATCAAACGGACCCTAAAGGTCAAATGATCCTCACTAACGTGGTCTCAGAACAAGTTACAAAAAGTTCTGCTTTGGGGCTGTTACGCCTTTCTTGCGGGTAGAACTTACGCCATTCTGCTCTGTTAAAAGTCATATCTTTAATTAAGTTCAATAAGTTCATATATTTTCTTACTACGGCATCTCAAGTTAATTTAAGCCTACCACTCCCTTTAGTGTTTCCATTACACATAATCTTATCGATTTTCTTTACTATTACATCAACTAATCTACGTTATAAGTGTCCAAACCACCTTAATCTATTTTTTCTCAACTTGTCCTCAATTGGTGCAACCTCTACCATTTCACAAATCTTTTCATTCCTAATTTTATCTTTCTAATATTACCATGCATCTATCTTAGCATTCTCATTTTAGCAGCGCTCGTCTTATTTATGTAATCTTTCTTAACATGACAATATTTCGTCCCATATAGGATCGCTGGTCTAATAGTTGTCCTATAAGATTTTCTTTTTAATCTTGCAGGTATTCAGCAATCGCATAGAACCGGATGCACCCCTCCACTTGAGCCAACCAACTTTAATTCTATTAGTTACACCATTTGCAATCTCTCCGTCTTTGTTAATAATCAACCCTAGATAATGAAATATTCACTCTTAGGTATTACTTGGCTTTGAATATTTACTTCTTTCACTATTAATATTCCTATTACAGCTAAAATTATATTATATATATTCTATTTTGTTTCTACTTATTCAAAACTCTTTTGACTCCAAAGCTTATCTCCGCTTTTCTAACTTAGCATTAACTCCACTCCTAATCTCATCTACTAAGACAATATTACCTGCAAACAACATACACCATGGAACATCATTCTGAATCTGTCTAGTTAGTTCATCCATAACCAATGCAAAGAGTTAAAAACTCAAAATCGATTCTTGGTATAATCCTACAATAGTCAGAAATTCACTTGACCTAACCAACCCTAGCCCAATACTCAAGCCTAGACCTTTTTTTCCCAACACAAGCCCATAACCAACCCATAAAAAAATTTTAGCCTATTTTTTCCCAAGTCTTCCAGCCCAACCTCTTTTTTTTTTGTTTGTTTAATCTAAACCCTTAATCCATAAACTAGCCCAAGAAAAATCAGTCCAAGGACCCAACCCTTTTTTTTGGGTGAATTCCCAACCTTGACCCAACTAAGTACACATTCAGCCTAGACACCCCAAATATAAAAAAGGGTTTCTTATCGATATATTCACTATAATGCCTTCACCTTCCACTTCCGCCAAACCACTAAACCTTTCTTAACATTACTTGTTACCACACAAAATTTTTACCTTTAGTCGAAAACGATTTCTCTTACCACACGAATTTTTTGCCAACTCCCATCAACCAATCAAAAACACCTATTGCGCCCACCTCCACACCACTTCAGGAACACCAATGAGCATGGCTTTGAGTATTTGGTTTATTTTTTATTTCTTTATTTCTTTTTTTCTTAAAAGAAAAACACAAAAATAAGAAAAAAAAGTCCCAAAAAAAGAGTGCAAAAAAAGGAGTCAGTAAAAAAAACACAAAAAAATGCAAACAAAATAAAAAACAAGTCACTTTTATTTTTCTTTCTTCTCCCACCTCTCACACTTAATGGAATGGCCGCGAACTACTAATTTTCATACATTTCTCTGATACGCCGAACAAGTTTGTAAGATTATCATTGATGGAGGTTATGCCATGAATGCCATATCTGAAAAAGGTGTTTGCCGCCTAAACCTTACGCCTACCCTACACCCACAGCCATATCATTTGTTTTGGGCAAATGACACTTCTTTTTTTGTCACCCAAAGGTATTTAGTACATATCGAGATGGGTGTTTATTTTGCTGCCATTTGGGGCGATGTGCTTCCCATGATAGGTACGCATGGACTCCTTGATCATTCCTAGATGAACGAGTTTCGTGTTAGCTATCATGTGGCTACTAACACCATTACATTCAGTTTTACTGGCCAAACTATCTTGTTAAAACATGCCTATTCCAAACCAATTAGGGTATCACGCGAGGTATCTCCCATCTCTTCATCTACTGAGCTACCATGTTCCCCCGTGACCCTTGAGCCATTACCTTTGGGTCTGACTTTTGCGCCACCTGGTCATGTTCTTCCTCCACCTTTCAACTTGGCAGCCATAAATGTTCTTTTGCCGCCCATATAAAACGCAGCCTCTCTTGGCCATCTTGAGTCCGAAAATGTTGCAGCTTCTCCTCCAGCTCCACCCATGCCTGACAGGTCGACTCTCTTTCACCGCAAATGCTTACCATCACCCGCGGATTATCTTCAGCATGAGCCTACAATTATGTTATCTTCTCCATCTACCGCTTCTTTTGTCAGATCTGGCAAAATTGATTTTGTGTTAAAGATTTTTTGTAGATCTTGTCAAAAAAAAATCCGCAAAAAATGTTTTGTAGATTTTGTCAACGGCTCACGTTCCAGATTTATTGACCCCCACAGACTTTGGAGCAGTTGACCTATTCACAATACTTGATTATTTGGCATGAATGCATTCAGTACTTCCGGCCAAACTCAAGGACAAGTTTTTTTTGTTTCCAATGGAGGAGAATGATGTGGATAATATATGGTATTATATTCTTGGATTTATTCGTTTTCCTTATACTAGTAAAACATTATATTATATTATATTATTTAGATATTATATTATATTATTTAGATAGTATTTTCCTTTACATTAAATTAGGATATTACATGATTTTTTTTTCTAGTTAAGGATTTAAGTTTTTATTTTTAATTATGATTTAGGTTTTTATAAATAAGAGGGTCTTTCAATGTATGAAGGAGGCGATAAGTAATAAAAATTGATATTGAGTACATATTGTGTGATAATTTAATCTGTTTTGGTTACTAATCCTTTAATCGCCGGCCGTCCGGCACCACCCGCAATACAAACGTAGGACTCATAATATCAAGAGGACAAAAGTTTTTTGGTGGGCAAGCCTTGTCTATTAGTTCAATCCCCTCTCCCCTAATCTCTCAAAACAAACAAGGCCAATAAGAAGGATAATAAACCCTCATGTCATCGGAACATGAAAAACTCATGTATAGAGCCATTTGTACGTGCCTGCAAATTTTGTGAATTTCATCATACATGGTTGTTTCAAGGGTAGTAAGCATTAAAAACTATTAGGTATAGCAAATAGCTATTGAGCTATTCTAACATCGTGCCGCAAGATAATCTTGCTAGCTTTCAGTTCATCCATGAGACTTTGACCTGGGAAGTGCACAAACTTCAGCTCAAAAAAAATTTCCAGTTTTAAAATAAAGGTTTAAGCGGCAGTCAATAATACTGCCACTGGCTGGGGGCCATGTTCAATATCCCCAATCACAATGAAAAGAGTGGGAATCTAAAGTAGTAAAATGTGATGTTACTTGTAGAAGATACAATTCTTGTGCTTATAACAGTATATAATATATTCCCTCAACAGACAACAGGGAAGAAATTTCAGAGCCGCTAATTAAATAAATGGAAAAGCCCAAAACAAATTAAGGGACAGGGAAATAAAAGAAAAGGGATCACAAGGCAAGCGATGAACAACAAATATAGTAATTCCTTCTTAATTATATTTTCCCTCAACAGACAATATGGAAGAAATTTCACAGAGTGGCGAATCAAATAAATGGAAAAGCCCAAAACTAATCAAGGGGCAAGGAAATAAAAGAAAAGGGATCACAAGGCAAGCGATGAACAACAAACATAGTAATTCCTTCTTAATTATACTGTCAACTGGAAATGATCTTACTTGTCGAGCCGAAACCTTTGAAATCCAGGAGGGAAGCAAACAAGGTGTGTTATTCAGTGCATCATATGATGTCTCTTTTGCCTTTCCACAGTCAATAACAAAAACGACATCATTAATTGTTATACTTGTCTCAGCAATATTAGTAGTCAGGACTATTTTCCTTACTCCATCTTCAGGCTCATCAAATATCAACCTCTGTATGCATTCAAACACGAAAATCTTTTACTCATTGAAGAGGATCAACAAAAAGTAGGTGGTTACTTCAATTTGATATCAAAAACAAATATTTAAAATGGCAATAGTTTTAAAAAAAAACATTGAATATCCTCCTTCCGCTGAAGATAAAGCAAACCAAAATAAATATGCAAGTGAAAATTTTCAAGTAAAACTCAAACGAGGCAGATCAACACCAATCAGAAGATTCGTATATAAAATGTATGTTCTCCTTTAAATAAACTTGACCAAAGAATATGAACATAATGAAAGTAGAAAGAGCCTGTACAAGTACAACTGCACAAGTGGACCAGAGAGGAGGGGAGAGTTTGATGGTTGGAAGGACAATTCATGAACAGGCCCTGATTTTGAATAGGAGAAATTTTATAGTCTTCCTTCTCAGATTTTGGAGTGCTAGAAACTGTGGGGTGCAAATTTTCAAGTGAAAACACTTCCAGCTACCAAATGAATCCCAAGTTCCAATTGAAACGAACAGAATCTTATTTACACTTATTTCTAGAAACAGGTATAGAAAAAAATCCCAAAAATCTCTGGTCCCAATAAGATTTTGGGGATTCTTGTTACATAGAAGCTTTTTCATAACCTGTCAAACTTAATTACAGATAAGCTTATTTATAGGAATGCAAGGAAACACCAATAAAATAACCAAACCAAACCAAACAATATTTAAAATCCAATGTAGGCATAATTCCTAATAAAACCAAATTACAAAAGTCTTCAATCCTTTCCTCATCCAACACCTCTCTCAATCTATAAAAAATATTTTTTTTAAAAAAAAAAAACCTTCTTTAATTTCTAATAAAACAAGAGCAACTTCAATTGAATGTGTTTGTGTCCACGTGTGTTACTGCAACCAAAAAAATCCATGTATATATTCCAGCTGATGAGGTGAAGCAGCCAAATAAAGATTGTCTAATCATCTCACCGAACAAATGAAGAGACCAAGCTACCATGTGATTCGTGAAGGGCAACGAAGAAAAGGATATGGAGTTAAACTAACAGATAGATATTTAAAAGCTTCATACAACAAGGAATAAGAAAAGCAAAGCATTAATAACACTATAGCCAATGTAATACTAAATGATTGAGTAATAATACACCAAAATGCATGGGACGAGAGTAACATACACGGACAAAAAAACATGCACGAACAAACTGGACCACAGAGGGAACAACTAGTGTGTCAAAATTACCTGCTCCGCACTGGCCATAGAACCATGGCATGCAAGCAACAAAACCTGCCTTGCATCTCCCAAGATAGGATGAGCTTGAAGCTTATCCTTCAGAGAGCTTATATCATCCCACCCCGTCATAAAAACTAAAACAGCTCCAGGCCTTTCTTTCTCACATATATTACATAATAAATATTCAATGAGGTTAAAACCAATACAATCAGGATTCCAACAGGACAAAGATTCCCGTGTCTCAGGGCTAAAATCCTTAAAATCGGCAGCCCTGAGTGCATCCTGAATTTTTTCCCCAAAGAAGATATATTAGCAAAGGAAATACTAAACATTAATGCTAATGGAAGTAGATGCCAAAAATGTCATATACCTCAACAGCTGAAGCAATCTGACTCTTCCTCTTTCTTGGAGCTTGTTTGTTCATTTTCCAGGTCTTTTCCTGACCATAATCATCGATTTGATTGTACGGGGTCAATTGGTATCCAGTCATTTCCAGAACATTTGCCAGGAAATGAGTTTGTACAGGGTAGGTAAAGCCCTAGATGAACAGAAAGACGAAAGTACAATAGGTTCAAGACAGTATCAAATCAACAAAGGACGTGATAAGACAAGTACTTAAATTTGGTTGTTTTCCCCACATTTCATGAAAGTGTCATCCTTTGCATAGCCAGGAAATGAAATAAACTTTCAACATACAAAAGGAAGCTGAGAGCTGGAGACCTGCTGAAACTTTTAAGGAAAACTTTTACAAGTAACACATAAGATCTCAAAATCTTCATCCAAAACTATATATCGCCATAATACAAGAAAAGTATAATATCAACTAAGAATAACTCCATCAGTACCCACTCCTCCCCCCACCCCCTCTTCTCCCGGCGGGGTGGTGGGAGGGAGGTGGGTCGTGACATACCTAACCTATATCAGAATTTTAAATGATGCCAGCCATGAACAGTCTAGCGCATTATGAGAAGTGTATCTAACAGATTATTTTTCTCAGTAGGAGAAACCAATCAATCGAGTCCCCATCAACTGGTATTCCAATCCGGTGGTGTGGCATAAACCCCTCTGGAATCTCTTTTTCATGCAAAACAAAAATAAAAACTTTGGGGGAGAGAAGGCCTTTAAATCGAAATATGAGAAATATGACTAATGGCGGCAAAGAAAACTATAGAGAAATTAATAGAATCAAAAGAAAATTCTACCTGACAGTTGGTAATAACAGATACCATGAATGTATGCCCAGTGTGGTTCCCAAAAATGTAAGAAGATTTCAAAAAAAAATGTTCTTTTTGCAAGGATTGGGTGGTTCCCAAAAATGTAAGAAGATTTTTTTAAAAAATGTTCTTTTTGCAAGGATTGGGAGATTTGTATACTTTTTCAGATCTTGTAGTGGAAGGAAGTTAACTTATGTTACAAATTATTTGGTTTCCCCCAAAGCTAAAATAGTTTTAAGGTTTTAGTCATTAGAAGATAAAAGCTTGGATGCTTTAAGAGGTGGTGTAGAATCATCCAAGAAACTAAGGTCCCGTTTGGTTTGTTTTTTCAAAAACAGTTTTCAAAGAATTATGAATACAGAATTCCGAAACTTTGTTTGGTAGCAATTTTGGAAAAAAAATGTTCAAAAAAAGAGAAAAAACTGAGTTAAAAATTGGATCCTTTTTGAAAACATGAAAAACATGTTATCACTTCTTTTTTCTTGGTTGTTTTCTTACAAAATCAACACAGAGAAGACGATGTACTCGTCATCGTCGTCGTCATCATGAAGCAAATTTTTAACAAAATCTGACAAAATCGAACACAGAGAAGACGATGATACTCGTCGTCATCCGAAAGTAATTTTTTGAAAAAATCAAATAAAATCAAACACAAAAAACGATGATACTCGTCATCGTCATCGCGAAGCAATTTTATGAGAAAATCAAACAAAATCAAACACAGATCGTGGTCGACGTCGGCTCAGATCGTCGTCTCAAATCAAACAAATTCAAACACAGTTCATGAGCTCTCATCGTCCTCTCAAGGGAGGATTACGGTTAAACACAGCGTCTCATCAGATCGTCGTCTCAAATCAAACAAAATCAAACACAGCATCGGCGTCAGTGTCTCTGTTGTAGTCGGCTTCTTTGTCGCCGGCGTCTCTATTGTTCTCTCTTAATTTCTCTCAAGGGAGGGTTAGGGTTAAGTCTCCGTCGGCGGTGGCGGCGTCTCTATTGTCGGCGGTGGCGGCGTCTCTATTGTCGGCGGCGTCTCTGTTGACGACGTCTTTGTCATTCTTCTCAGTTCCTCTTAATGTCGTTCTCTCTCAATTGCTCCCTCCCTCCCTTAGGGTCAGTAAAGTAGTACACCAAACGCAATCTCTATTTTCAAATTATTAAAAAATAATTTTTAAATTTATTTTTAGAAAATAATTTTCAAATTACAATTTTAGAAAACGCAACCAAACGGATCCTTAGCCTTTTTGTTTTTTTCACATAAAGTAGTTTTACATATTCTTTAAAAATATCACAACTTTTATTATGCATATTTGTTTTTTATAAAAATTATATTATTAAAATTTACACATCAAAATCTATCAAACAAGATCTATATTGAATATAAAAATTTTTAAAAATAAATCTCAAAAAATTATATTAACTTAAAACTTTTTTGGCTTAAAGTCAATTTTAAGTAAAGCTTTTTGGCTTATTTTCTTTTGACTGAAAGTCATTCATACTGTTCACCAAACAAATCTTTTATTTATTTGACTTAAAGCGACTGTAAGTAAAAAGTTTAGCTTAAAGTCAAGTTGCCAAACGAAGCCCTAGAGGTCATTAGTTTCATTTGATAGTTTGGCTTAAAGTCGGGTGTTATTTATTTATTTTTTAAGTTAAATGAATAAAAAATTATTTAATTAAAAAATACTTTAAATCACAATACCAAGATAAGAAATTACCTTTTTTCCCTAAGAATTTTTTTGAGACTTTGAACATAACATAATGTGTTGGGATTCAACATAACATTTTTTTTCCTCTCTCTAGCGATTCCTAACAATCACATTCTTAATTTTTTTTATGATTCATAGAGAGTACATTTGTGAGAATTCCATTAGAAAAAAATTATTTACAACACATCACACTAGATAAAACAAGCTTTGAACTGATCGGTGATAAGTTTATGACAAACTAAAGTTTTAAATATCGATCGCTACTTATTATTATTTATGACAAACTAAAGCTTTGAAAAATTGATTATTTGTTTATATGATGTTATATATTTTTATTTTTAATAATTTTTTTATTATTTAGTTAAGCTATTATATTTTTAGATTCTTTCTATCGAGACGAGTCAAAAATGTAAAAAAAATTGATCAAAATATTTTAAAAAGTTCAAAAAAGACAAAAATTAACTAATAAGTCAAATTTTATGTTGCTTATTTTTGTTTTTAATAAATTTTTTTATATTTTGATAAAAAAATTAATTTTTGAGTTCATCTCATTAAGACAATATTCTAAAAAATAAAAAAAATTAGTTAAAAAATAAAAAAATTCAAAAAAAACAAAAATAAATAAAATCGGTGACATTTAACCCAAACAATCAAATTTTTTAGAGTTCCATGTTAATATTTATCAATATATTAACTAATACGCTTAGATATCGATGTCCGCAACAAATTCTATACAAGGCAATGAAGATCAAATGAGAACCAATTATTAGATCGAAAAGGCCGAGTGAAATTAAATGATCAACTGAGTCACTTACTGAAAAAAAATTTGAGAGAGAGAGAGAGAGAGAGAGTTGCCGAGAATCAAAACATGTATTGTTCTGTTTGGGAGGTGGAGAGCGGTTTGACAACAAAAAGGGTAACGAAAAAGCTGTTTTCCGGAGCTTCGATCCCAAGCATTACACACAAATGTGAAAAAATCCAAAAACAGTGAACGAACCCCTTGTCTCATTTGCTGCTAATAAGAAAGCTTGAGAGACAAATCAATGGAAATGGAGGCATCAAAACCAGTAGATGTTGTTCTGGTGGTGGTAGTGACACAAGAACCTTCACCTCCACACACTGGAACTGAAGTTTCTGGTGAGAAGCCGAAAAAGTCCAGCTCCTTGGAAGAAGAAGAAAAAGAAGAAGCGGAAGAAGAAGTGCCTCTTCCACCTCCTTTCCCTGGAAAGAACTCGTACTCCATTAACACACCTCCGCCGACACCGCCCCTCGATGAGCTTCCCTTCCTGTGAACCGCCGTAATTTCTACTCCCTACAAAACCCATCAAACCCAAGTTGGCAGCAACTAGTCAAAATTCTATTCAATGATGCACACAACGACATTCTAAATTTTCGTATCGAAAGATGTAATGCAATATGTATTAATTGATATCCAATATATAGTATTTGATCATACATTTGTAAATATTAGTATCAAGACCCAAAATCTGGATATGTAACTGCGGATATTTTAAATTTGCTCACAACTTTATTGAGTGTGAATGAAAACATTTAGGGCTTCACCTGATCCACATTGCAACCGGCATAACCAGCATGACAAGGCGCTCTCAATCCCATGCCAAAATCATGGTCCTCTCCGTTAATATTTTGCTTGTTTGGGAGATCGAATCCAAGGAAGCTACCGCCATTGATGGAAGATAAGCCGGCATATTTGTCTGTTACTTTCCCATTACACCCGAAGTTTTCACCAATGACACGCTTCTTCTGCAACAAATAACTCAAACCCTAATCCCAAAATATCCACAACAGATAACACTTAAGAGTATAAAAATGGGTTATGACTTATGAGGTCTAAATTGGAGTACTTAAAACAGGCTTATTGGTCTCGGTTGATCCGTATCAAGATTTTAAAGCTCTTGCACTAATATTTATTAATGTATTAGTCTATATAGTCTAATATTAACCGTTACGTGAAGGAAACACTGATTACCAATTTTGCAATTTAAAACCTTACTTAAAAGACACTTAAGCATTACCTTGTGGCAGAGACCGCCGTGACAGGGATAACAGTTCGTGTTTGGGATTGAAGAGAGCTCTTTCGACGTCTCACCACCTACATTTCCAGCCCGTAAACCCAGATTCAAAACTCCGACCCCGTAGGGATCTCCGTGAAACTGATCCGGAAACAACCCTCCAACACCCGAACCACCCATGATCTGTCCACAGAACCCACCATTTCCAAGCGTTTGAAGCGACAAGGACTGGTTTAAACCCACCAGTACTCCCGCCGCGCCATTATTCAAAACGCCATAGCCGCCGAACTTTGCGAACGGCGCCTGAACTCTGGGTGGCATTGGATCAGGGAATGAAGCAGGAAGGAAGTAGTGATGGTTGTTCTCGATCTCGGTCTCGGTCATCTTCTTCCACGTCTCTTGCAATCTCAACCGCTCAAGCTGTTCCACGCCCATACCTCTCTGGGGCTGCTTCTTCTTCTTCTTCTTCTGTGCCGCCATGTTCGATTTCGACTTTCTGCTTTGTGTCCCATTTTCGGGGCTAGATAATTCAAACCCACCAAAGTTTTTCTCGATTTCACTTCTCGTGGCCTCCTCGGAAGCCATAAGAAGTGAGTTATGAATCTTATGATCCATTTAAAACTCAGGCACACACACACACAGACACAGAGATTTTGGTGTTTAGGAAGAGGGGAGAGAGAATGGGGATGTGCTTATGCAGAGAAGCAACCAGAACAACCGCTGAGAAAGGATATGGGTTATGCTTGTGCCGCTTGTGTTTGATTCCAACTTGTAAGTTATTTATATAACCTTCTTTTAGGATAGTTTCTTATGTAATTTATTTTTTCTTTAAAATTTTGTAAAAAAAAGTTTAAGTTTAAATAAATGTATTATCAGAATTCTTTGTTATTTTGAAATTAAAAAACAAAAAGTCTAAGACAAACAAATCTGAGTTTTTTTATGAAAAAATTACAATTTTTTCTTCTATTTAAAGAAAATATTTTAAAATTTATTTTAGAGAAATCAACAAAAAAAATACTATGTGATTCGGAAATAGAATATTTATATTACAAAACACAGCATTCTTAATATTGATATTTGTTTAGTGTGACACTTTCTGTCTCATTAACTAGCTTTCATCTCTTCTTTTGTAATTTATATTTACACACATTGAATTTTAAATTTCACCTTTTTTTCTTTTTTTTTTAAAATTTTAAATTCAAATTTTTTTATTTCTGATTATAAATATATT
>JAULJZ010000024.1:6343250-6355805 GCA_032270985.1 Heliamphora pulchella
CTCCTTTGACACGCTACCCTTACCGTGTGGTCTAAACGATGGATAAGGGGGAATTGAAAGATTCCATGTGTTCGTGCTTCAGAAAGAATTGAGTTTCTAGTGTCTAGCCGCCGCCCCACCCCCAAAAATAAAAAAGTAAAGTTTTTTGGGATCCTTCCATTGCCAATATATAGTGCACAACTAGGAATTAGAACTAGAAAAAGTTGCTCACGACCTTATCTGAGGTTAAACTGCAGTTATATTGCTATGTGATTGGGAGATGCCGCATTGGAGATGAACATGTTTTGGCTGGTTTACGTTGCTATTCAGCTAGTGACATTCATGCTATATGGTCACCACTTACCCAGTTTCCCATGATCTGAGAAGTGGTTGAATCTTGAATGTTCTTTGACTCTCACAAATAAGGGATGTTTTTTCTAGACTAACATTTAGGATGTTTATTTTCTGAGTATTGATGTAACTCTTTTTTGTATTAAACATATCGTTTGCCTTAATTATATTCTTTTTCACTTTGTTGATTTGACTGCCGGCTAGGATATCTATTTCTGTTTGTTAGTGCTGTAACTTTTTTTTTCGATAATCTTTTTTTGATGATGCTATAACTCTTGATGGTATTAAGCATGATGTAAGCCTCAATTTCAGTCTCCTTCATTTTGTTGATTATCGATATTTGATTTTGATTCTTTAAATAAAAAAATCTCATTTGTTTCAGAAATTCCTTTGAACTGTTCAAAGAAAATCATAAGACCTTCCTTCTTACTCATCGGTTATGTTTTTTTGTGCATTCTTATTATGCTCCATTTTAGAGCCGTTGAAATCTCAGTTTTGAACTCGACATAAAT
Organism: Heliamphora pulchella; assembly: GCA_032270985.1. NCBI lineage: Eukaryota > Viridiplantae > Streptophyta > Magnoliopsida > Ericales > Sarraceniaceae > Heliamphora > Heliamphora pulchella. The sequence continues at coordinate 6,344,093 of JAULJZ010000024.1, forward strand.
GTTGAATATTGAAACTTGTTTTATCATGAAACTTGGGGATCAAAAACTATTAGTTTGATTTAGTGCATCTTTAGTCATATTTTCCGATTATGTCTTCCAGTGAAAGAAAGAGAAATGTACATGTCTTCTTGTCTATTCGTATGTGGAGTATATGCAATTTTTAATTTTGTTACTGTCTTGTTACTACCCAGATTCATTCAAAATTAATACTTCTGTCATTCTGTGTATTGTTCTGTACATTAGGACTCATGTGCATCTTTTGTTTTCTTGATGGACGCATGGCATACTATCTATACGGGCATGCTTCCCTTTTTATCAATCAATTCTCTTCTAGTATTATCTCCCTGGCCAAATGATTCTTGATAGATGTGCACTACATTTTGACAGGTTCAGAAACATAGAGAGTACAGGCAGAAGATTATATCAAACTATCAGGTAACTTTTGTGGTGAATTTTGGTTTAGTGGTTGTTTGTTCTTTTGTAATCGGGACTGCTTTGATGAATTTGTAACATTTTCACCACAAATATTTGCTTGTTCATGTGAGAAACTATGGTTGCTTTATTCGCTTCATTCTTTGATTTTCCTGTGTTGAGGAAAATGTTCAGAGGCTAGAGTAGAAACCTCAACGTTGACTTGGATGAACTCCAAAGAGAAGGGAGCTTAAAATGAAAGTGATTTTTCCATATTGGACTGCAATATCATGAAATGGTGCACTGTAAACATCTCTAGAAACTTGTACTATTCTCTGTGGGAAAGAATGTGGAGTATGAACGAAGGGAAGACAAAGTGCCGTGGGTGTGAATTAAAATGTACATGCTTACGTTTCTGTTTTAGGATAATCAAGTAACCTAGGAAGTTTGTGGGTATAAAACTGATGCAATGCGCTTATGAATCTACTAACCTCTTCCATTTTTTTTTTGATCTTCTTAATATTCATTAATCAGGTAAACTAGGAAGTTAGGGGTATAGAATTGCCGAGCGAGGTTTTAAGCTTAGTTGCACGATCCTTCTACTGGGGTGACGAATTTGTCTCGGAACCTTGCTCTCGCGCTCTAAAGTAAGAATCTTGTAAGAATCTCGCTCCTATCGAGAAAGAACTTCGCTCCCAATTAAGATAAAACCTCTAAAAACATATAGATTTCCAAAAAATAAAATAAAAGTGAGGAAATAAGAGAAAATCTGTAGAATTAATAAGATTATAGAATAAAATTAACTTAAATATATTCTAGTACTTTATATTTACATAATATATATTTATATTTACAAAAAATAATATGTATTTAACACTAATTTACAATATTTATACTTATTTTAACATATATTATAATTAAATAGTTTTTTTCGTAGAATACATAAAATACATAAACGTTCTTATAGGCGCTCCCAACGTTATACTCTTCTATTTGGCCTTGCTCTCCTGCTCTCGCTCTCGCTCTCGCTCCCGCTCCCACTTCGTGCAATTAAGGTTTAAGATTCGATATACAATCTATTTCTTTTTACCTCCGAAAAAATTATAAGGGCTTGAAGTAAGAGCTAATTTTTGGTTGACAACAAGGTCAAATAATAGGGTATTGCTGCCAACATTGGTAGATGTAGTGGATTTTGAGAAGGGAGGTCTTTTGGTAGTCTATAAAGAGAAACACGTTCTATATATTCAAGTACTGAGGAAGATGGCCATCTATAATGTGTTGTTGAGGTGAGGGAGATGTTCACATGCATGCAAAGTCTCATGCCGTAAAAAGGAGAGGATTCTGAAAAGGCATGGCTATGGGGTGGTAATTCATGCAAACGCAGTGTGGTGAGGTGATCAATTTAGTTAGAGGCAGATAGTTTGTTTCGTCTTGTGGGGCAACAAAGGTGGTTCAATTTGTTGATGGCAGATATAGTAGGTTTGTTCTCTTTGGGACAGTCGGGAGCCTGGGGGAGTTAGGCAGGGCATGTGCTAGTAGAGAGGAGATGACATTAGAAAACAGGGGGAATTGTGGGAACAGTGGAGGAAATAAGTTTTGTTGGCTTGGGGATTGGTTTAGCATTGCTTCTGATTGGGGAGGCTACTTTGCTAGAGAGGGTAGTGATTGCACCTATGCTAGGGGATAAGATGGAGGCAAATGGATGTCTTATTTGCGGTAAGAAGTTTGGGCTGCTTTAAAGGATAATATTCGTTTCTAGGGGAGGCATATTCTTAATGTACGCTCCGTTGTATATCATTTGGGTTAAAGGAATAGGAGCTCTCTTGAAGGCGTGGAAGTGTCCACTTCTATGTTGAAGAGAATTTTGTTTTGACTGTACAGTCAAAAAGAAGTTTGGAACACCCACAATAGGTTCCGTGGAAACGAAGTGTCCTCATTGATACTTGTATTTTAGAAATTCAACCTCCTGAAGTAATATGAGAATTGAAACCTTGATTTCATAGCATTTGCTGATTTTTTTAATCTTGTTTTTTTTCCTGCAGATTACTCATTAAACTAAATCTCTTTGTTGTCGTATTCATCTTTTTCCTTATATGACGATTCCTTACCTTTGCAGCCTCTACATAGGGAGCTATACACTATGCATGCTGCGAACTTCTTTGTACCCTCGTTTCTCAAGGCAGTCAATGAGAATACAGAGGAGAGTTTCAGAAGTATAATAAGTGAACCATCTCCAGGAGTTTTTGCGTTTGAAATGCTCCTGCCACATTTCTGTGAATTATTGCTATCTGAGGTATCATCTAGCTTGTTCTTGTCATCTGGCATGTTACCTTTAATCATTCCTTGTAGTTTAGCTTTTATGTTTTCTTATCAGGTTCTGATTGCTTAGGTAGAAAATTTTGAAAAGTGGGTTCATGAAACAAAATTCAGAATTATGCGACCAAATACAATGAATAAACATGGTGCTGTCCTTGATGACTTTGGCCTGGAAACCATGCTTGACAAGTTGATGGAAGACTTCATACGCCCTCTATCTAGAGGTAGTGGGTTAAATGATTTTAAATTTAAAGAAAATTAGATACAAAAGCTAAATGATGGATTAGATATTCATTAAAGCTTTGTTCTTCTCCTTCTAATGTGATTTAAATCTCATGCAGTTTTCTTTACTGAAGTTGGTGGATCTACGCTAGATTCTCATCACGGTTTTGTAGTTGAGTATGGAATGGATAGGGATGTTGATCTTGGTGAGTGATCTCTTCACTTCCCTTCTCCCGACCCAATAAAATCTCTCATTCTTTATATCATATTCCCTTTGTTTGGCTGTTAGTTCCTGCATAAAATGGTTGTGAACATATTGGTACATGTAAACTATTTTTTGAACTAGAAACTGATTAAAGCATTTTATAAGTAAGTGAAAACTGAATAAGGACACAAAATTATAATTGTTTCATTTCTCATTGATTGGCATAATAGCCTATGGTTAAAGTTTCTTTTGTTGAGGATTTGAATGCTTCACCACTACCAGAACTTGGTGCATAGAGGAACGAGTTCTTTTGCATTATAAAGTAAGTGAAAACTGAATGAGGGTATAAAATTACAATTGTTTCATTTCTTGTTGATTGGCATAATAGCCTGTTGTTAAAGTTTCTTTCGTCGAGGACTTGACTGCTTCACCACTACCAGAACTCGGTGCATAAAGGAACAAATAATTTTCTGGATTATAATGCACTAAATGTCCTTTTTAGTTCAACCTTTAGAATTCAATAGGATGGGGAATTATATAATTTGAGAAGTGCTGAATAACTATCTAATATCTGATGCGGGAAAAGGGTGTAACGCCGGATAATTCCTGTCATTTGATCTCCATATAACAACATATTTTGTGTGTTTACTAGAAGTTATCGATGAGTCATGTCCTTTTTTTTTTGCCAAAAATAGTAAGTTGCAAACTCTAAAACTTAAACCTCAACATTCCTAGTTGCAGATGCCTAAGGATCTAATCACTTTATGATACCTGATACCTCCTAGTTGAAAGCATGAGCAAACCAACCGCCTTAGAGAAATAAGTCAAATTGACATTGACAGATCTTGTATGTTAACATTGTAGCTAAAAAATTAATGTATCTAAGTGGTTATGGAGATTTATATTGAGCATAATATATATTATGGCACTTAGTTATTTAGAGTAAAAATGGGCTTCAAGACAATAAATAGGACTCATGTGGCGAATCGGTAAACTCTTGGTCTTCGTGGAAATCCATTTATGAGGGTATTAGTCACTTTTTCTCTTGATATACTCAGTTATGTGTGGGAATTGAGAAATGGGGAGAATATTCAATTTTGGGAGGATGTTTGGATTCTTTGGAAGGGTGAGACCTCATTTGATCTTTTTTCCCCTCGGCTGTATTGCTTAACATGTTTCCCATATTTGGCTCCAATATCTTGGAATTTTAATTTTTTTATGTATCTAAATGAATGTGAGGGTATTGAATCGGTCTCTTTTTTGGTAATTCTTGATGACATTTCTCAGTGGCCCAATGTTTCTAATAAGGGTATCAGGGTATGTACTATCCATTCTTCGGCATTGTTCTCAAGCAAGGTTCTCTCTAACGAGATCATTGATTACTAAGATTTATCACCTTTTGACTTTCGCCATTTTATTTGGATTTTGGAATGCATGTTTTCCTATTGGAATTAGAACAATATATGGTGTCTGGTTCTTAGGAAGCTCAATACTAATTACGTGATTCTGAAAAGAAAACCGTATGGTCAGATATTTCCAATATATACGTATCCTTTTGTTTATTATACATGTTTTGGTTTTACTAACAGGGTTCAAAACTTGTGGGGTTGTGTAATTCGTCTATGTTTAGGGTGTTCTGGTTGAAAAAGAAATGCAATCATCTTTGAGGATAAGTTGAGTATTAGAAGGCTGGTGGGAAAAAATGTTAATTTGTCCTTATTTTTGGCTTCATTATCAATTTTCTTCAAGCGAATCCCTTTGTTTTTTTATCTAGGAATTGAAAAGTGATTTGTGACTTGTAAATTTGGTTCCATCTTCATTTTCTTTTTCTTTTTTGGAGGACTTGTACCCCATTGTACTCTCTTGTACCTTTGCTTTTGTTTAATAGAAGCTCTTCATGTTTGCTTTGTAATGCTTGTTATAGCTTATTAGTTTATCCACCTGCCCATAGGAAATATCAGTTTTAATGAAACTCTTAACTTCCTCAAGACATTTTTGAGAAATTTGAAAATTGTCAAGGGTTAGATACTTTTCATGTGGGAGTATTACTCTGCATCGGTGTTTGTCAGTCATATATTAAACAAGAAATGTGGTGCCTGGATGTTTATGTTTTTTTTAGATGATGCATCCATAAATTACAATATTATGATGTATTTCTTTCAAACGATAATCATCCCTGAACTTGGATGTATTTCTTTCAATAGATAATCATATCCTTGAACTCGTTTAGACAATAGATCATGTGTTTGACCCCATGTTAACTGGAAGGTTGGAACATGAATTGTTCCGGTATAGGAAATAGGAACAAGAACGTGGTACACCACATGCCCTTAATTGTGCTACATAAAATTATGCTTCTCTAAATTATAATATTAGGATGTATTTCTTTCAAACGATAATCATCCCGTGAAATAGAGCATTATCTTTCAAACTATTCATAAAACACATTTTGAGGAAGTATTGTACCATTTTTTTAACATTTGTGTTGCCAAAACTCCTCTTATATTATATTTTATTATATTTCCTTTGACCTTTTCTCATACGGAAAATGCTAAGGAAATAAATAGAAAAGACTTGGCAGATCGCTGTGGAATGCTAAATTTATTATCTTGGAACGATAGCGTACCATATTTCGGAATGTGCATTCCTAATCATAAATTATTTGGGTGTTAGCGTTTTTTTGTAACATACTTTGGCCTAATGAATTCTTTCATTATTTCTTTTTTCTTTTAATTTGTAAGAGATTCTTACAATTAAGCATGTTTATTTTTTGAAGTTTTTCTTGCATATACATGGGGAATTTGTGCTTGAGAAACTCTTGGACTGGTGAGTGATGTTTGACAAGGAATATATTCGCCAGCCTTTTCATTAATAGTTGCGGGTGTTTTCCCATCATTGTTTACCTTTCAAAAGGCTAAAAACAAAACCTTTCATTCCATACTTGCTGAGAAAATGTGGCTCCTAAATAAAAAAAAATGCAACCTGCATCGTTAGGTTGTTCTCAAACAGAAGGCGACCTTTTCATTAATAGTTGAAGGTATTTTCCTATCCCAAATAAAAAATGCAACCTATATCACTAGGTTGTACTCGAACAGAAAGCTTGTTAAATTCTACAATTTTCTTCAGGATCATCTCGATCTCCTCTTGCATGTGTAAGGAATATCCACAAATAAGATTTGGAAGCTTAATATGGGCTCTTGTATTGTTATGGTGTAACCCTTTCTAATTGTGAGTTCGGAAAGGGAACTTTCATGCTAGCTGTTTTTGATTGAAGCCTTAGTATGTTGTTAACTATTATGGTGGCTGGACAATATTCTGTTAAATTCTACTCTACCTTGCATAAGTTCCATTGTGATCATTTCTGGCTGATCTATGCTTGTGAATCTGAACCATTTTACTTTTGTAGGTTTCCATGTGGATGACTCAGAAGTTACTTTAAATGTTTGCTTGGGTAAGCAGTTTTCTGGTGGAGAATTGTTCTTCCGGGGCATTAGATGTGATAAACATGTAAATACAGAAACCCAGTCCGAGGTATGTTATCATCAAGTTAGTGATAATTGATTGCAACTAATTAATCATCCTTAGCAAAAGCTTTTATTTAGTATGAAGTTGGGTTGATTAGTTTGCTAGTCTTTTTGTTTCTCAATAACAGTCTCAGTGACTACAGATTTTCAAAAAGGTTGGTTGAAAACTTTTTTACTCTGCCAGATTGCTGTCTTCCAAAATAGAAACAACAAACTCCACATGGATTTTTTCTAAAATTTCAAGTGGATATAAATGTTTATCCATAAGAGGTTATTTCTTCCAAGATATTGGATCACTAGGCTTGGGCAATAGTACAATGATCAATGTTAGTCCTTGATAGCTCTTTCTCTTACATTGACGAAGAGAAACTCCAAGGATATGCTATTTATTTTCTTCATTCATTATTTTATGCGTTGCAGAACCCATGTTACCAGAAAATAATAATACCCTGGCAATTTGTGTTTTAGACCGCATGCTTTCAAACATGGTACATCTTCGTTCCAAAAGGAAAAATTTAGCAATCCAAAATAATCCTCGAAGTCTTTTGTTAAGACCAAATATTAAAAAAAATGGTTGTAAATTTTACTAGAAATGTGGTTTACATGAATAGTTTGAAAAATAAAACTCTCTTTTTTGATACTCATTACTTGAAATAAATAAAGTATATTTATAATATTGTAATCTATAGAAGCTTACTCCTATCGTACTACAATTTATGATATGAAGCATACTACGTTTCCATTCTCGTTTCTTGAACCGGAACTATCCTCGTTCCATGTAACATGGTGTAGAACACTCATAAGGGGCATAGCCGCATATGTTGCCCTTTTTTGTTAAATGTTAACAAAGAAAAAGTGCAGCTCCTTGCTTCCTCGTATAACATTCATTTGAACCAGAAAGCTCATTTTATAACCATATTAATTCCTTCAATGCAATTATCATGTATTAAATAACTAAGGTACTGTAGAAGATCAGATAATTTTAGATTTGAACACCTGAGCAATCAAAAGACAAGTAATGGTTGGTGCATATTTTTGCTTGCATAAGAAGGTTGTTGGATTGCCAATAGTATATTATTCATGGTATTCCCTGGTTCCTAGTTTTTAAGGAAATAAGTAGAGAGGGTTTTGAGTTTCAGCATAAGTAGATCATCCTAGACATTTCATTGAAAAAAATAAAGAATTGTTCCAATATAGTTATGAAAGATGGGAATATTTTGATAGAGAACCTTTCTTGAACTGCTATCGCATGGCATTACATATTTGATCATTGGCGGATCATTATTATTATTTTGTTGGGTTCGGGGTGTAATTGGATTTTAATGTTCTTGTTATTCTTTGGTTTTTTGTCCGTGGTTTGTCTTATTTCCCAATTCATTTGTAAAAATATGCATTGTTTCAAGATACTTAAAAAAAAAAAAAAGAAAAGAAAAGAAGATGCACATTGTTTAAAGACATAGTTGGTGAAAACTTCGACCACAGCTTATTAAATACTTGATTTAAAAAGGGTCACGCCTTAAAAAAAAGGGAGTAAACATGTTACATTGTTCCATTAAAATGTTTAAAATGACATCAATCATTGAGTTAGCTCCCAGATAGAAGTCGAGTCGTCACTGGATAGTCTTTTCCTGTTTTCATAGAGTGAAGCCCTTGCTCATCTAAAAGGATCTAGGCATTTGCTCCAAAGGATCTCATATTGCTTTGTATCTAAAAGTCACCTACGTAGCACTTCTAATGAAATGGTTCTCAATCATGAATTAGATATAACTTTGCCATTTTGCCAACATATTGTCTTTCTGCTTGTAGCCTTTTCATAGAGTGAAGCCCTTGCTCATCTAAAAGGATCCAGGCATTTGATCTGAAGGATCTCATATTGCTTTGTATCTAAAATTCACCTACGTAGCACTTCTAATGAAATGGTTCTCAATCATGAATTAAATATATCTTTTCCATTTTGCCAGCATATTATCTTTCTGCTTGTAGCCTTTTGCCGGTTCCGTTAAGCGGGATAGATTTACAACATATTGGTATGCCGATTACTCTAATCCTGAAAATTATGGATTTAAATTTAATGGCATGCTTTACCAATTACTATAATTAATTGCTGCATATGGAGTGTGGCTGCTGTGCACTTCCAAAAACATAGTTCAATTTTTTATAGAAACTGTAGCATATTATGGTTCCCTGTAGATTATCTTTGTAAATGGTTGAAGACCTCATTTGATGGCAGTTCTTTTGCATTATAGGAAATCTTTGACTATGCCCATGTTCCAGGGCGTGCTGTTCTTCATCGCGGTCGCCATCGGCATGGTGCAAGAGCCACAACATCTGGGCACAGGATTAACTTGCTGTTATGGTGCAGAAGGTATTCCATTCCTCGCAAACATGTTCGAGCCACTAGATACCCCATCTTTTCCCTTTCACCATAAGCTCCTGTGAAGTGGGATTAGCAACTGATCTTCCTTTCTTTTCCAAAATTAGTAAAATTTACTGCTCTGAGAAGTATAGAACAATCTGATATCATCACTGGCAGCTCCTCTGTTTTTGAATTACAACTAACCACCTTTTTTTGGTTGTGATGTCAGCGTTAATCTAGTTCTGTGATTGGAAGAACTCTGGTTCAACACCATTAATCTACTTACATTTAAAAATTACTACTTACATCAAGATCAGTCGTTTTCAATATCAGGGAAAATCAGAAGACACTGTTAATTAATCTAAAGCTGTGAGAGCCAGATCTTTATCAATATCATTCCAAGTACCTAGAAGAGAGCATCCCCAAGAGTTGTAGTGAAAATGAAATAAAATTGCAGAATTAACCTTGCAACATGCCTTCAAAGTCAAACTTCCACCCTTCTCTGTCTTCCCTTAACTTCAGCTTAATGTGGAGCCACCTTTGTTCATGTGTTTGTGCGTGTCAATATAATGTATATATATGGAAAGGGGGCCTGAAATCTCTTTGCTCTGCTTAGATTTGTCCCTAAACTTGTAAAATCTCGAACTTCTAAAAATTGTGAACCTTCCCAAGGCATTCATTTTAGCTTGCCTAGATTTTTCCAGGGCTCTTACCGGTGTGTTCATCGCCATTTCCTTTTCATTGTTTGGGCCTTTATTCTCATGCACATTCCTTCCTCTCTATTTGTCAGAACTGTCAAATGTTTACAGCTGTTTTTGTTTGCTCAAACTGCATTTTAAACAAATTTCTCTTTACAGTTCCGTCTTTAGAGAGCTTAGGAAATATCAGAAAGATTTCTCTAGCTGGTGTGGAGAGTGCCAACGTGAGAAGAAAGATAGACAGCGCCAGTCTGTTGCCGCCACTAAACTGGTACACGCCACATCCCGATCTGTTTATTGACGTACACAACAGTGGTTGAAACTAGTGGCTATTCGGGAAGAATTAACGTGTTTGCGACTTGCAGGAATTACTGAAGAGAGATGGAGAAGCTGCTTCTTGAGCAGTTGGATTTGCAGTGTCTGCTTGCTGGTACTCTGTATTATAGCGCACAACTTTCCTCCTCTTGTGGAGAAATTGTGGTAATTGGACGGGTGTTTGTCGGGCAGTGGCTATGTTGTGTTTGATTTGCAAAATAGTTGTACATTCGAATCATGTCAAGTAGGTTTGATATCCTTCAATTCTCCTTGCTATTTATCAGTTGTGACCACCTTTTGGTGACAATATGTAATGGTTTTCCATTTTTACAGATTTTGGGTGTTTGGCAAAGCTAGTGCTACTAACTTTTAGCTTTTTACTACTAATTTTAACTACAAGTTACAATTTATTCCAAACACCTACAATTTCTGCTACAAATTATTATTATTATTTTTTCTATTTTAGTTACAAGTAACAATTTTTACAAAATACTCACAATTTTTACTACAAACTATAATTTATAAGTTATTAGTTTTAACAATTCCAAACATCACTATTGTCCTTTTAGTTGAATGAAATGAATTTCTCACAAACGACTTCATGCTCCCTTGGGTGTACTCTGTCTTTTTTTTAAAAAAAAAGGGTGGCAGACACTTCACTATTTACTTGCTAACAGAGAATTCCGATGCCACCTCTGTTTGGTTACATCTTCCAAATCCGATTTTCTTAAAATTCTTCTCTGAAAACTGTAAACATGCGTCTGTTGGCATATTTTAGAAATCGGTTTCCAGATAAACGTGTAACGTAGCAGCTAAAAAATGAGTAAATCTGAAAACGATTAAAAGAGGTTTTTGCTATTCTCCTGTTTCTCTTCTGGAAAAATTGAAAACACAGCACTCAAAATACTGCCCACTTAACTAACCTCTGCATATATCATTCTTTCGTAGGTTTTTGTGATTTCTCGACGGATTTATGTGGTTTTTCTGTCTCACCATTGCCATCGCAAAAGATTTCGTCGTTCATGTCTTATGACCGTCTTCCGCAAGAAAACTTTCTTCAGCTGTCAATGGTTTGCCCTTCACTTCGAATTGAACTCTAGTCCGATTTGGAGTTTACATTTGAAATTTGATAGATAGATCCATGATCCATTTCTGTGTTCAATTTAAGATCCGTTATTTGTCAAGGTTTTACTTCATATTGGGGGTTTCATGTAAGATTTTGGAGGTTACTTTCTATTTTTCCGTTTCCTTACTTTTCTGTTTCCATTTTACGTTTTCTGTTTTTAATTTGGGGTACTTAGCCAGAGCTTTTGTTTTTAAATGGGTAAATTACACTGACATCTCTTGAGATTTATGATAAAAATAAAAACATCTCATGTGATTTTTAAAATATCACTAACCTATCAACATGATTAATTTTTACATTAAATTAATCAAATCGTTAAAACTTTTAACGAAAACTGCCATCACCATCCTAAAATTACCCCCACCCCTCAAAACCATCCCCACACTCCAAAACTACCGTTCCAAACCTACATTGCCGCCGATTGTTGACCGTCGACCCTCACAATGCCGTCACCGCCGACCGAGAGAGAGAGACGAGAGAGAGAGAGAGACATCGGGTCTGACGGTGATCGGTGGTGGCGGTGGCGGTAAAGGGCTGGTC
>JAULJZ010000024.1:6378817-6389153 GCA_032270985.1 Heliamphora pulchella
TGGCTATTTATAGGTAGAAAAATACTTGACCCGCTCATGGAGTCCGACCCAACCCGAGCAGGTCGGGTTGTACCTCTTCTCTTTGATCAATGTATAGCAATTAATGTCTTGATGGTGACTTGTCAATGCCATCATTGAATATTTTCGCAAGATATCTCTGCAAATGCCTTTTGTCATATCCAGATGTCCATCAGTATCCAGGTCTAACTTTAGGCCTAATTTGGGCTAGGGCTAGGCCACCCCTACCAAACCATTTTACCCCTGAGTTGGCCCATTTATTACCGACGTTTCATCTTTGTACCACATCTCAGATCTGTGTACCGCGGGACATGATCTTTAGAATCGTTCATTTAGCTCGGAACAAGGTTTAGGCAGCTCACCCTGCTCGGCTGTCAATGCCGAGCATCACTTATCATGGTGCCGAGCACCATGACCTCGAAATTGGGGACTGGACCTTCGCCGAGCTCGGACACTTCACCATATAGCTCGGCCTATTGCCCAAGCTGATGTGGATATGCCGAGGATCGTCCTGTGCTGATGTGGACTGTTGCGCTGTACGGTCTTCCACGTGTGCTCCACGTGGCTTAGGTCGGAACTTGATTTCCCCTCAGTAACAATGGAAGAGGCTTAGGACCTGCGAAGTCATGTATTACATTGCTAGGAAGGATGCATAATTGCTTCTTGAAATCTATCAATACCCTCTTCTGAAATTCAGAACTGCGAATTTATTAGAGAATTGTAAAAATGCTAGAAATAAGTATAATAGGGGACTGTGGTGGATTCAGAAATTCAACCCCATGCGGGAACAACTCCAAGCACAACTAGAATTTCTTCTCCCTCCCTCCCTCCCTCCCTCCCTCCCTCTCAATCTTAACAATCAATCTCAACGCGATGAATACAAATTTTAAACATTCGTTACTACTTCTTCTTCTTCTTCTTCTTCTTCTTCTCTCTCTCTCTCTCTCTCTCTTAACAATCAATCACAACGAGATGACTACAAATTTTAAACATTCGTTAAAACATGGAAAAAAATATAATGCCTACTTCTACAAAAAGAAAAGAAAAGAATGTCTAAAACTTTAATATTTAATGGGTATGGTGAAATTTTGTGGGGGCACAATTACCATAATAGAAAAAAAAAAACAGAAAATATAAGGGTGCTTGAGCTCATGGCACTTTGGCTCGCCAAGAAATCTCTACTTGAGAGGTCTGTCTCCACCTGTTTTCACACACCATTTTGGGGCCCTCTTGGTTCAATCGTTTTGCTGTGGACAACGGGAAGTTATATTCGGTTTTGGGAGGATGCTTGGAGGGGAGTTGCTTATTTGATTTCGTGCTTATATCGATTATTTAGAGCTCATAATGTTTTGATTACTTTGGTGGCTTCATCCTTTTCATAATCAAGTTCTTGGGATTTACTATTTTTTTTTTAAAATCTAAATGATAGTGAGGCCAATGAACCTGTTTCTTTGTTTCCAATCTTTGGCAATGTTTTTTTTCTCCTCCTGTCCAATTATGTTGTTGATATGGGGGTGCTGGCCCTGCATTCCTATAGCTTGGTATCTTGCAAGTCAAAATTTGATAATCTCATTTATTATCCAAATGTAAGAATCTTTGCCCCTCACAAGATTATTTTAAGTGCTTGTGTGCCTTTAAATCTTAAAATGTCTGAATGGACGATGATCACTAATAAACTTAATACCAGTGAAATCATTCAATGGAGATGGCCGAATGTTCAATGGTGGAGGGATGAGGATAGTATATATCGTCTATTCTTCTATTTCCCCATGACTATATGTTTATATTGGATGGTGTTTTATCTAGCAATGGTAGATTTGGTATTTCCACCTTTTTATGGTCATGTGCTATGCATTGATTTTAGAGGATTTGGAAATGGCAAAGCTTGGGCTCTTTGGAGTTGCGTTATATGTGCGATTTTTTCAATTCTATGGGTAGAGTGGAATGCCCGACCCCAAACTGCAAAACTTGAGATGACGAAATTCAAATCCGTGCTTAGCATCTAAACACAATTGAGTTTTATCTGGATGTGATTACTATGTATTATCTTAATCTTGTAAGCTAATCATATTTTCGTCTGGGCTTGGTTTGCTTAATGATCTATCCCAATTGTTGTCTCAGACTCTTTGGTAATACAGTTCACAGGATGATCCTGTCCAAAATCCCATTTATAACTTTTGAGATGTAGGCTCATGGGAACTTAATAATGGTCTTTCCTTTTCACGTGTGTTTGCACTTTGCAGTCTTCATTTGCCCGTTACATGTGTGGTCAAGGATTTGACACGTGGATTCTTGAAGTTAGAGGTGCTGGGTTGAGCATGCAGGGATCAGATTTGAAAGATCTTGAGCACACTGCCCAGGCAATATCCAATCAGATGGAGGCTACTGCAGAAACTGCAACTGATGGAGTTTTGCCTGCAGGACAGCAGTCGATCAATATCTCCAGTCCATTGGCAGACTCTGATTCTTCTGTTGCCAAAGGGGACCCAACGGGGTTAGCAGTAGTATGGGATGAATCAAGACTAGTGACAAAGTTAACAGAAACTTTTATGCGTCTGTCAGAAAGACTTTCTGGTTTTCTTAGTGAAGGACAATCAAAAATTGTGTCTGCTAAGTTTTTTGATCAAATATCACAACTCTTGGAGGACTCTTTTCGATCTGAACGGTTTAATGAGATAAGAGGAAAACTTTCAAGTTTGTTAGAAGCAAGGCAAAATTCTGCTGTGGCTAGCCAAATCAGGGATTTGAGTCAAAAGCTTGTAAATATTATTGAAGAAAATCAACGTTCCGTGTCACCTCAGTTGTATAATCTGCAAGAGCGTTTTTTCACAACAATAGAAGATTTCCAGAAGCAACTTGACTTGATCGTTAAATATGATTGGGACTTTGACAACTACCTCGAAGAGGACATTCCTGCTGCGGTGAGGTGACTTTTGACTTTTCTCATTGTTGGAAGGCCATTAACATGATAACAATTTTCTCATTTGACTATCTAAATTTGACCACCTTAGGTGCATTAATTTTCTCCTTTGATCTTTAATGTTACATAAAACAATTATGCTTGTATTTTGATGCTAAGTTAATGTTGTTCAGTTTTATGTTACAGATGGAATATGTAAGGGCCCAAAGCAAACCGAAGGATGGTAAATTACTTGCAGTTGGACACTCCATGGGAGGTATCTTGCTGTATGCTATGCTGTCACGATGCGGTAAGATGGCATCACTTACCTAGTTCCCTTATCTGTCACTTACTATGCCTTATGGATTGTGATACTATTACATGAAAGAAATAGATGGAGTAATTCTTACTTATCAAAAAAAAGAAAGGAAAAGAAATAGATAGTAATTCTCCTTCAACTTTACAGGTAATTATGTGGCAATCACACGGCATTTTGCAAGCATTTTTTTGCTGGATTTAACCTATGTGTATGCTTATCGTCCTATTAGAGCGTTGAATATTTTTGATAAGCGGCATGAGAAAATTATAAAATAGTAATTTTTGGGTAGTTTCTTCCTCAGCTCCAGTCTAATGCCATCTTTATTGAGTAGTTGAATAAATATTGTGGAACCTCATTCCACATCGATGGGAGAGAAAAAATAAATTTGATATATGGAAATACGTGCACTACTACTAATACTCTTGGTTTAAACTTTGGGGCCATGTTATTAGATTTTTTATTCAAGTTACAGGCTTGGATCGTTACAAATAGTATAGCGGTGTATGTCTTGATTTTAGGTTGATTTTTAGAGAGTTTACGTTAGTGTTTGGGAAAATATTCAAGGAGATTTTTCTATGAGGTAATTAACCTACTACCTTTTTAATTTTATTTTAGGCCTAAAATCTTATTACAAGTTTCTTTATTGTTATTGGAAAAAATATTTCTCTAACTTATTTATTTATTAAAATCTGGAACAAGTACGAAATTGATTGTGAATTAGGATTTCTAAAGTACTCTTGAAAATTTATGTTCAAAAATTGTTAAGAATATTGAAATGCTTTAAAAAAATATTGTAACATCCCATCTTACATCAGTAGGAGATAGGAAAATATGTTTGATATATACAAACATGTGAATTACTAGTCTATTACTAATAATTTGAACTTAAGCATTTGGAGTTGTGTTGTTAGATTCTTCATTCAAGTTGCTTAGTAGACTGGCCACTTGAGTCGTTACACGATTACATTATCGCAAAACCCTGGCCTTGTGCAGGACTCTGTGACAGTGTGGTTAGAGAAGTAGAGGTTTTAAAGAGGGATAGAGAACATGAGGTAATATATCTTGTGCACACTAATGAATTACTTTCTATAATGCTAATCGGGGAAAGAACCTGGGCAACGCAACGCTAGAACATCACGTATTTGAAAGGGAGATGTTATTATATCTCATCACATATTGGAGGGAGATGAAAAATATGTGTGATATATAATGTGTGATATATAATGAAGCACGTGGGATACTACTAGTAACTTGCGCTTAAATTTTTAATCTATGTTGTTAGTCTCTCTATTCAAGTTGTTATGCCAATTTTTGTCTTGGCTCTTTACAAATATTGTAATATTCCGTCCCACATCGGTTGCATATGAGAAATAAGTTTAATATACAATGAAACATGTTATGACTAATAATTTGAGTTTAAATTTTTGAGCCATGTTGTTATGCTCTTTATTTAAATTATTGGCCAATAATTCATTTGGATCGTTACAAATAATATTAGAATCAAATCTGGTCTCAAGAAGGGTTTCGTGGCGATGTGGTTAGAAAAATAGAGGTTTCAGAGAGGGATAGAGGACCTGGGATAGTATATAATGTGCACATTAAGGGATTGCTTTGTGGCCGCTAATATGTTGCTATCCACAATGCCGATTAGGAAAAGAATCTTGGAAACTCTTTTAGCTGGTGATATTGTGATGTCTGTGTCCTACATTAATGGGTGATGAAAAACAAGTATGATATACTTAGAAACATGTGGACTACTAGTAATAATTTGGACTTATAATCTTGGGCCGCGTTGTTAATTTTTTCATTCAAATTCCTAGGGTAGGATCACTTGGGTCAGTACAAATATAGTAGGCTTCGCAAGATTAAAGCAAAGGTTGGCAGCGCCACGTAAGCCTTTTTGGTCTGAATGGAATTCTGCAACAAGAGTCTCAAAATCGCATTTCGAATATCATCTCATTCTTTGATGTTAGAATGAGTGTGTATTTCCTTTATTTAGACATTTTCTTAGGTATGCAATCATGTTACACACTGCTATTTATTACAAAGAATCATATCCAAACATTTCAAACCCTCATTAGGAGGAGTTAATCTTTAGTTGATGTGTGTGTGTTTTTATACATATAGTTAGATGTATTTTTATCGTTTTGAGAGCTTCTCAATAGTGATGCACTGCCTTTATCATCTGTTCTAGCTTTGGGATTATTCATCACTTTGCTACTTCAAAAATGTTGTCTTTGCCTTTGTCAACTGTTACTGTTAGGCGCGTGTTTTAGTCCTCGACAACCCCACGTGGGTGGACCCCACAGGTAATGATGAGATCTGGGAATATTTTAATCCTTGTTACAGCTGGCACATAGTAAAAGAATACTTGCCAATAAAGTAAAAAGTAAACAGTAAAAAGTACTAGCGTACAGTGAGAATTATGGGACCTCTCATCTCCACTGCAGGGCAAAGGCAAGATACCAAAATAGACAGTCTGGCAATATCTGTAGATTGTAGAAAATATTCTTCTCCGAGAAGAACAGTTTCTGAAATAATATATTTATATATAAGTAGTAGATTGCGTAAGGGGGAAGTTTTCCCTTTTATACAATTCAAAATGTCATCTGTGTCTCGCATTTTTCACTTTACACTGTACACTTTTACTTTTTACTGTTTTCTTTTTACTTTGTCGGCAAGTATTCCTTTACCACGTGCCAGTTGTATTCCACAACATAAAAGTGAATATAATATTCCAAGACCACATCATTACCCTGTGGGTCCCACCTACTTTATGATGTCACCCACGACGCCGTCCTAGTATGTCTGAGATTGATGTACGCAGAGGTAGAATTGATATTACACAGCTGGATCCTGGACCGTCTGTTTCTGAGGTTAGATTAAGGAAAGATGAAGTTGAAAGGAGAGGGTCCGTTATCATGGACCCTCAAGAACTTTCTGAGGTCTTAAGAAACGTAATTATGAGTGTTAAAATAGTGATGAGAGTAAAGAAGTAATTACAGTTGATAAAGGAAATGTTGTAACTAAATGAGATGTTCATACATTTTATTTTCACGCGGTTGTACGGACGTGTCTCACCTAGAAATTGGATCTATTACTGGTTTTGCTTGAGACTGAGACAACGTGGCTTTTAAAGCGCCCTAGGGGGGCTTTTTTGTATTTTCACGCGGTTGTACGAACGTGTCTCACCTAGAAATTGGATCTATTACTGATTTTGCCTGAGACTGAGATAATGTGGCTTTTAAAACGCCTAAAAGGGGCTTTTTTGTATTTTCACGCGGTTGTACGGACGTGTCTCACCTAGAAATTGAATCTATTACTGATTTTGCCTGAGACTGAGACAACGCGGATTTTATATATCCCCGAAGGGGCATTTTTGTCTTTCCACGCGGGGGCAAAACCTTTTAATATTACGGTTTTGCCCCCCGTGTGCCATTAAGCACACATTTTATTCCTCGACAAAGCCACGCGGGTGACGTCATATAGTAGGTGGGATCCACAGGATAATGATGAGGTCTTGGAATAATATATTCACTTTTATGTAGTGAAATACAGCTGGCACATGGTAAATGAATATTTGCCGACAAAATTAAAAAAAATAGTAAAAAGTAAGAGTTTACAGTGTAAAGTGCAAAATGTGAGACACAGATGACATTTTGAATTGTATAAAAGGGAAAACTTTCCCCTTACGCAGTCTACTATTTATATATAAATATATTATTTCAGGAACTGTTCTTCCCGGAGAGGAATATTTCCTGCAATCTACATATATTGCCAGACTTTCTATTTGTGTATCTTGTCTTTGTCCTTCTCTTTTCCCAGGTCGTGTTTTTGATTATATTGGCATACAATGTTGTATATTTCTCACTATGTTGTAGGATTTAGCAGTTAAAATTAAGAGAATATATTGCTTTAATAAAGAAAGATACCCCTTCATTTTATAATATATAACACTCTTTTTGATATTAGATTCTTCCAAGCGATACTTGACCACCCATGAGACCTGTCTATCATTAATAGAATAATATCCATTTTCATAATAAATTAACTCACACTGACAATCTACAGGGAATACAAAATAAGTCTGCAGACTGTCATTGCCATCTAACCTCCGGTCATAAACATTTACTCTGACCAACTCACTGGTGTTGGGAGCACATAAAGGTAAATATTTTATTAATATTTTATCTACCTTAATACTCTTGTGACCATATCTCAATCTCAATTGAGAAAAATATTAGGCAATGCAAGTTCTATTGAAGTGAAATCATTGGCTGATACACCTTCCACCACACCAGTTTTTATATCGTTCACCTCCATTAACCTGAATATAAAATAAAACAACGGGGTTAAAATACCCCTTGAAATAAATAAACTAAACAGGATTATAATGATGAAGATGATGATGTGTTAACGTTATCGGACGACGAAAATGAAAACTAATACATTAAGATAAAATTGAAACTAAATTAATTGCATTTATTTAATCATATCTACATTGGGTTTCTTCCGTGGGACCCCATAAATCCCATGTGGACTAACCACTACATCATTAACAGTTCCATCGTCCGTGGTGAACTGCACAATGTATTCTTTTTTTAGGATTACTATGTCATAGGCTCCAATGACTCCTCGATGCATTTCATCTCGTATGACTGCTATGGAATCCTGGTATGAGTCTACGTGATGCTCTCCATCATCGGTATTACTTTTAGCGGTGTTGGCAATATTCTGTATTACCCTATAGGGCAGAGAACCTTTTAACACATGTTTACATTCCTCTCTATCCAACAGCCAACGGATGAATATTTCAAGTCTGGAAGCATCCATTCTCATGACCCACGTATATATCCCACATCTAGCACCTTAGACAAGTTCTCTCAGGATTTTTTCCTTCCGAAAAAAGAAATATTCATTTGCATCCTCCACATAATGCTGAAAATATATTTTTTAATTTCACAGCGTATATTTATAGGCAAATTACAGAAAATATTTTCAAATTGAGGATCCATTTTTGTGTGACAACTCCTCTCAACTTCCATCTATTTATATTAATCAAGGATCCCTATTAACGGGTCACATCTGAATATATTTATTATCAAATCAATATATGTCGCATCTATAATCTTTCTTTATTAAAGTAATATATTTTTTTAATTTTAACTGCTGAATTCTACAATATAGTGAGGAATATACAACATTGTATGCTAATATAATAAAAAACACGACTTAGAAAAAGAGAAGGGCAAAGGCAAGATACCAAATAAGAAGTCTGGCAATATCTGTAGATTGTAGGAAATATTCCTCTCCGAGAAGAACAATTCATGAAATATTCCTCTCCGGAGAAGGGTGCATATAAATTTCTTCGTTAAGATGCCCATTAAGAAATGCGTTCTTGACATCTAGCTAGAAAAGTGGCCATTAACGAATGGTAGCAACAGAAATCAAAGTACGAACTATAATCATCTTAGTCACAGGCGCAAAAGTTTTTTCATAATCAATTCCATACTCCGAGAAAATCTTTTGGCAAATAACTTGCCTCCAAAGAACCATCAGAATGAGTTTTAACTTTGTAAACCCACTTACATCCAATGCAGTTTTTACCGGCAGGCAGTGGAACCAAATCTCAAGCATGCATGGCATTGATCCAGTTTGGATTAGTACGGGCTTCTTTATAGGATTGAGAATCAAAGTAAACATGAATAACAGATAAAAAAACACGATAAGAGGGCAAAAAATAGTTATTAGAAAACTTAAGTCTTACCGGTATAGTACGAGCACGCAAAGGATAGCGTCGTTCAAGAGAATCAGGATCCACAGGGACAAAGGATCTGTGTCAGAACTAGTGGATATGTGTTGAGAAGGGAAAGACAGCCTACAAAAATAGACTAATGACGGAGATGAAACAACAGAAGGACGAGATTGAGAAGGAAGTTCAGAAACGACAAGAGTACGAGTAAACTCGTCAGAAGTCACGTTATTCGGGAAAGGATCAATAATAATTAGATCCTCTTGGGGAAGAGGAGCATATTTGGATGGTAGAGTAAAATATGAGAGACGCTCAAAAAACACAACATGACGAGAGACATAAAGGTGTTTAGATACAGGATCATAATACCAATATTCTTTTTATTGAATACCATAACCCAAGAAGACATAAAGAGTGGAATGAGCACTAAGTTTATTTCGTCCTCTTTTAGGAAGAAGGACAAAGCAACCACAGCCAAAAACACATAACAAAGAGTAATTGGGAGTGTGACCTATCAATTTTTCATAAGGAGAAATGCCATA
The DNA here is from genome assembly GCA_032270985.1 of Heliamphora pulchella. Taxonomy (NCBI): domain Eukaryota; kingdom Viridiplantae; phylum Streptophyta; class Magnoliopsida; order Ericales; family Sarraceniaceae; genus Heliamphora; species Heliamphora pulchella. Next base: position 6,388,348 of record JAULJZ010000024.1, read on the forward strand.
AAGAAGAGGTGTAGACATGCGATTAAGAAGATACACTGTAGTAAGAACTGTTTCTCCCCAAAAAGTGGCAGGGACAGATGAGGAACGAAAAATGGAGTGAGCTGTGTCAAGGATATGCTGATTATTTTCTTTTAGCTCTATCATTTTGTGCAGGAGTGTCAGACACATGAGATTGATGTATAGTGCCAGATGCAACTAAAAAGTCGGTGAATTCGGTAAGAAAATACTCTCCACCCAAATTAGAACGGAGGGTCTTGGTAGTTGTAGAAAATTGGGCGTGAAGTGTGAACCATGGAGTGAAATGTGTGATAAATACGGAAGAAATGTGATTTGTAAGACATCAAATACATCCAACAAAACCGACTATAATCATCAATGAAAGAAACATAATACACTGACTCGCCTTTTGTTGCAATGGGAGAATAACCTTATACATCAGTATAAATAAGAGAGAAAGGAGATGTAGAGTATTGTTAGATCTAGGCAACCTAAGAGGGGGAGTGAATTGGGTCTTTAAAAAAGGCAATAGTAATTTAAAAACCTTTTCAGAAATCTTTTAATATAGCAAGAAAGCAAGATATGCAAATATACAACCAATGCAAATATTAAAAGATGAGAGATAGAGAAATAGAATTAGTTTTTTAAAAACAGAATTCTTGGCTCCTATTTTTTTCAATTCGTCATGCAAGTCTTCAAATGCATTTTACAATTCCTCTAATGAAAAAAATTCAGGAGTTACCTTATAATCTTCCTTAGCCATGAGGCACAGATTTGTAACTTTATTTTCTTCCTTTTCATCCTCAGAG
>JAULJZ010000024.1:6389253-6402662 GCA_032270985.1 Heliamphora pulchella
ATGCAAAAGATTTGGACACATTGCTCAGGAATGTCCTAACAAGATGAAAAAGAAACAAAAAGTGTTTACTGTAACTTGGGATAATGAAAATGAACCTGAGTTGAGTGACGACAATGATGACCAGTATGATAACAATAATGTTATAATGTTATAACTTTTGTTGCTTCTGTTCATTCTGAGTCTAGTGACACTGACATAAATGAGATTGTGAGTGAAGGTGAGAAAAAAGAATCTAATGTGAAAATTGTTGAGGGGGAAGATAGTGACACTCTTCAAATAGCTTACGATAAGCTCTACAAGGAGAGTTATGTGTTAATCAAAAAGTGTGCAAAACTCGTTTTTCAACTTAAAACCTGTGAAAGTGAGAAAGAAAAATTTATGCAAGAGCTTCTGATGGCTCAAGCAAAAGAATATAACTTGAAAAGTGAATTGAATATCTTGTGCATTAACTTGGAAAACTGTAAACAAGATAAGGAAAGGTTTGTGCTGTTGAATGACAATATGATGAACAAATGAAGAAAATATTTTTTAATAACAAAGGTGTGCCGAGGCTGCTTAATTGAATTGATTTGAGAAATAAGAGGTCTGATTGCCAATCAGACAAAATTGTGGTGAAGGAGATAAAATTAATTGGGAATGTGTCTCTGGGGACTGATGGAAAGAAGGAAGACGTTATACAACACATGCTGCTATTCATTATAAGTGACAATTCACCATTAGATGCTGTTCTGACACCGGACAAGATATTTATTGGTGTTGGTGAGGGTAATCCAGAGACCTGAATGGTGGACCCAGATCAGTCCGATAGGTTCCGGATGCTAAAGAAACTAAGGTATAAGTTTATCGGTAGAAAGGAAAAAGAATATGTTCGGCATGGAATAGAGGTTGTGGATCGCTTATGTCCTATTGATGTGTGAACAGACTGTAAAGACACGTTGTTAGAAAATGTGGGAAATATTCAGAAGGGGGCTCTATACTTAGTGGTAGCTGCCGTTTTTTCTAAATAGTGCAAATACACCTTAAGATGTCAGGTGTATTTTAAAACTGTTTAGTTTACTTTTTTTATGGGGTATTTTAACCCCTCTTTGTTATCTGTAATGTTCAAATTAATGGAGGTAGACGATATAAAAACCAGTGTGGTAGAAGGTGTATCAGTCAGTGATTTCACTTTAATAGAACTTGTTTTGTCTAATTTGTTTTATCAATTGAGATTGAGATACCGTCATAAAAGTATAAAGGTGGAAAAAATTTTAATAAAATATTCACCATTATGTGCTCCCAACACTAGTGGGCTGGTCAAAGTAAATGTGTATGATCGGAGGTTTGATGGTAATGACAGTCTGCAGGCTTATTTTGTATTCCTTGTAGATTATCAGTGTGAGTTAATTTATTATGGGAATAGATATTGTTTTATTAATGATAGATACGTCCCATGGGTGATTAAGTATCGCTTAGAAGAATCTAATATTAAAAGGAGTGTTACGTATTGTAAAATGAAGAGTTATTTGAAATATTCTACAAGTGAGATGCCGGAAGATACTGTAATGAAACTGCCGTCTATCAATGAGATGCCAAAAAAATACAGTAGAGAACATGTTGATGTGTGGCACTGTGCCCCTAGTAGTGCTGTTCCAATTATCTCCCGGTCCATGTCTATGTGTTTATTGGAGAGGAGGAACAATTTTTTGATTGGAGATTTCGGAAAATGTGGATCAGTTATAGATGAACGCAATGCTCGTCCCAGTGTGTCCGAGATTGATACACGCGGAGGTGGAGTTGATATTACGGAGCTGGATCCTGGGCCGTCCGTTTTTGAGGTTGGAGTCAGGAAAGATGAAGTGGAGAGGAGAGGTTCCGTTATCACTATTTTTAACACTCGTTAGCTACGCCCAATACTTGGACTATCACAAGTTGACAGGACACATAATTCTTTTATGTTGTTCGGAGCCATTGATTACAAAATGACTTGAAAGGTGACTGCCAAAATATATGGTAGTGCTTATTTTCTATTTGGTAGTGTATTTAGATGTTAGTATGGAGTTATCAATTGGCTGTCGATATCTCAGACCCCTATTGATGGCATGAGTAAATGGCACAGTTAGTGGAATATTATCCCCTTAGACATGATAATTTAGCAATATGTGCTGCTGCACTTTGTGCTTTCAAATGGAGTTAGCAGTGACTCCCGGTACCAAATGTTGCTGAGTGTTATATCGGTGGTTATGAAATCACTTGGGCTATGTTTGGACGGCAGGAATTTTGAGGGAGAATGGGATGTGATTCCAAATCTTCATAATTCCGTTGTTTGGAATGGGCGGGAATAGGAAAGTAATTCCTGATTAATTTTCTAATTAGGAATCAAATTCCCAAACTAAATAGGAATTTGATTCCCACCACCTCCCATGGTAATCTATGGTATTCTTGGATCCCAGGATTAATCATGAAGAAAGAAAATATTTTACTCTAATAAATTTCTCAAAAAAAGTTTCCTGGATAAGATTCCCGAATTAATCAAAAAGTTTGAATAGGATGACGCATTGACGCTAGGTGTTTTATTACTAGGTATTTGATTCCTAGCAATCACATTTCAATTCCTCCTCAAGATTCCTGCCATTCAAACACAGGCCTAGAGAAATTCAATCTCCCACCCATAAGTTACTAAGAGTTAATTGAAGCAACTTTACTTGGATCACCTTAATTTTCTTGTGGATATATCAAGATCTCATCATTAATGCCTTTTCCTTATAAGATAATAATAGTTGTGCTTGTCTAAAGAAAATGGTTACCTTTTATTGTCAGTCCTGATGCTATCTGCGTTTGAATTGAAATGTTTTCACACTAACCCATCCTGTTTCAATTCAATTTTTTAAAAACATATTTCATCTTTAAAGGTTTTGAAGGAAGAGACCCTGGATTGGCAGCTGTAGTTACCTTGGCATCATCACTTGACTATACATCTTCAAAATCATCGCTTAAACTGCTCCTACCCCTTGTAAGTTTTATGTAAAATCCAGTTGTGGGCAAGCTCTTTGTGCTCTGCTTCAGTAAACATCTTGTAAGTTTTGGGGGAACAACCTATTCTGGAGATCTAAAAATTAAACCACATTTGATGTAGGCTGATCCCGCTCAGGCTCTCAATGTTCCTGTTGTTCCTTTAGGGGCATTACTGGCAGCAGCTTATCCTCTTTCATCTCGCCCTCCTTATGTCTTGTCTTGGCTTAATAATCTCATTTCAGCAGAGGACATGATGCATCCAGAGTTGTTAAGAAAACTTGTTCTGAACAACTTCTGTAAGTACAACATGCTACAATGAGTCAACATGAATTTGGGATTTTAATGTTCCTATTTCTTGTGCTAAAGTTGAATGCGTAGATTTATATTAATTAATTATGCTCCAAACAAGTAATAATATGCTATATGATTTTGGCATGAACTTGAATGTATTCCCTGACTTGCATAAAAATTGAATGCTCAGTTATGTCAGTGTAGATTTTGAAGGTAAATTTGGAGACTAATTTGATCCCTCGTGATGCATATGTTAGGCTGCAAAAGTAATGTACCACCAGTTTGCTGTTTTGAATGGACAATCAACATTGTGAGGGATAAAGATATTTATATGTAATGTAATTATATGTAATGTATGGTTATTTTTTGGAGCAAGTTTGTTTTAAATTTGGATTTAGTTTTCGAAATATTCAAAGAACTAATGATGATTTTTAGTCTAACATACTTAATTGGTCGATACCACGTCATTTGTCCTGAGAATTTTCTATTCCAGAAAGCAAGGAGGAGAGATCCTTAATTTTCTATTATCTCATTCTTTTGATTCATTTCTCGATCTTTGTCCTTATCATTGTCAACAAATTTGAACATTTTTTACAATGGGCAACAAAAAAAATTCAAATTGTGCTGTTTTTTTGGCTAGCCTCCCTTACCACCTTGGCATTGGGCCGGCACCCAAGTGGGGTTCTGTTCCAATTTGTCCCCGAGAGCCAAAACCATTGTCCAATCGACAGTGAGATCCCATTTCTAGTCTGATCCCACAGTTGCGCAAGGGTTGGTTAGAATGCGTTTTCACAACTATTTGATACAAGGTAGCGATGCCTCCGTCCTTAACGGCCCTTCTGCCAAGAAATCGGAGCGGAAAAATAGTCGGTTGAGAGGATTTGAAGCCTTTGATGATGCCAAGAAACAACTTGAAGCAACATGCCGTAGAATTGTCTCCTGAGCCAATATTCTTGCTCTTGCTGCCCGTGATGCAGTGGTTTTGATAATAATCAAATTTAATCACATCGGAATGCTAAATACACAAGATTTTAGTACAGAATCGCGTGACCTTCCATGGTTTTTAGAGAGAATTTGATGGTGATTATATATATATATATATATATATATATATATAGGACCTATAGGTATATGTGAGTTTGCATCATGAGAGGAAGAAGATGAGGGTATTTTGGTCATTTACGAGGGCTATTAACAGAAAATAACGGTGCATTTTAGTACACAAACTACATGGAGTTATGTGGTTATTTCAAAACGTCGGGGAGGTCTTCCGCACATGGTCCATACCGTAAGGGGGGAAAAGTAGAGTTTACCCTAAAATATGAATGCAATGAGAATGCTGAAGCACATAAGAGTACAGGCTGGAAGATCATGGGGCTTCAGATGCAACATGAATAACAAGAAGATGATATGAACTTAACTAAAAGTGTTTGGTTGTTTCCATAAAAGAACAGTTCTTGGACAGAAACATGCTGCTTGAGACTCAAGGGCACTACAAAAAGGGAAAAAATTTGGCCAATGACACGCGTGAGGTCATGAAAAAAGATTTTATGGTTAGTGACAGAATATTCCCTAGAATCAAGCGGAAGTGCACTGAAATGGTGACAAATTGTTATTTGATGGCCATCAATTGAACTCATTTCAGGGTGTATTTGTAATTATTTTTCTTAATCACTGAATTCAGGTTTCTTTCAACGTGTCTTGATGTTCTGATTCTACCCTTTTATTCACAATCCAAACTGGACATTGTTGAACCTAGTCATCAAACTATCATCTTTACATTGCAACCCTCATACATGGCATTCTACAGAATGGTTTTATTACATGATTCTATAATTCTATACCCTGATCTATTCGAAGCGAGAGGAAACTATTGTTGTTTCCTCCAGCATTCTAGTTCTATTCTGACAGAGTTTGATCTCAACTGGCAGGTACTGTTCCTGCTAAATTAATCTTGCAACTGACGACTGCTTTTCGAGAAGGCGGGCTCTGTGATAGAAGTGGCACTTTTTTCTACAAGGATCATCTGCATAAAAGCAAAGTTCCTGTGTTAGCACTTGCTGGAGATCAGGACCTAATTTGCCCGCCGAAAGCTGTATACGGTAAATTTCAAGTAGAAATAATTCCACATACATAGTTCTTCCAAGCATTTCCCTATCTGACATTACTTCATTTCTCTGCCTTTGTGTAATCATTTGAACAGAAACTGTAAAGCTCATACCTGAGCACTTGGTCACCTATAAAGTATTTGGAGAACCTGAAGGTCCGCATTATGCTCATTATGACTTGGTGGGAGGACGATTGGTATGCACATTTTTCTACTATTTTCCTTTCTGGAGATGGTAAAATACCCATTTTCATAAACTATTCACACAATATACTGCTAATTTCGTGATCGCTTCGATCCTTTGTCAATCAAAATGCAGGCTGTGGACCAAGTTCATCCCTGTATAGCACAATTTCTAAGCAGTTATGACTGACACGATTATCCAGAGCATGAGATTGTTACCCCCAAAATTCATTAGGACCTGCATTCCCCATTTCAGACACAGGAATCACGTACCTCTCCCTCTCTCCCCCCCTCTCTCTCTATATATGCATACACACATATATTGATATAGACGCATAAATTAGTGGCCATTGCATTTTCGCAACACAAATCTTACTCTTCGATTACAATGTCTGGTTGTCAAAATCTAATGTCTTTCACTTGGTTCACTCTATGCAATGTCAAAATCTATACAATGTCAAAATCTAATGTCTGGTTGATAGAGGTTCCCCATTTGAATCAAGGACAAAAAAATGACACCATGACAAGAACTAATTTATACAATCGAAGAGTTCGTTGCACACAGCTCAGAGTTGTTTGTATGTATATCTAGTTTTCCTGCGTATACCCGTTTTCTTTTCTGCTATTATTGTGTTTTTTTTACAAAAAACTGGGGTGTGGGGGATACATATAAATTATAATATGGGGAAATAAAGATTAATATATTGTGAATGTAGTCAAGAATACAGGTACAGAACCTCATCAATTTGGCTGGTTGTGGAAGCAAGTCAGATATTCCATTTTTCATAGCAAACAAAAATCTATTCTGCCCATTGTATTGCGTCTTTTTACAACAACCACCCCCCCCCCCTCTCTCTCTCTCAAATTGTCTTCCAGTTTTGATAGTCCTATCCTTTTAAAATTCCATCAACCAATTTTGGCAGCCCTAATCTTCTTGAACTGGGTGGTAATGAGTTCAAGTTGAGGCATCAAACCAGTACTATCATGTTTAAATCCAAGATTAAACAAAGAATGTGGAAACATTGTGACAGGCGTTTCCTAACTCTGGTGACAAACAGATCAGGAGGAAAATGATTCAATTTAGCTGATGCCAAGTAATTGGAAATTAAGTTTCTTGAGCTTAGTTGAGTTACAAAATGCCTAATAGAATTTATCTTTTTCAATTTCTGTGCATGGCATTTTTTGAATGGGAAATTCTATCTTGAATTGAGAAATTCTATAGTGTGCATTCTTTTTGAGTATTTTAATTTTGATTTTCGTTATGTCAATTTTAGGCGCTACTGTGTACACCTATAGCCAGCTATGGTATGCATTCAGTTGGTTATCTCAATTTTGGCCTTATGATAATTTTAGGTTCGGTTATCCGATTATTTCAACTTTGGCTTATGATTATATAAATTTAAGTTTGGTTACAAGATATATATAATATGCACCCAAATAGTAAGTTCACGTAGTAGTCTAGCTTTTATAAAATTAGTAATTATTCAATGTTCTCGAAATATTGTGTCAATTTCACGGGGTATTCTTGATGACAAATTTCACGTGTTATGTGTTTAGGAGATGAAATGTGATTCACATAACGTGGGTTATCATCGTTTATTTGCTGGTAGTAACTAATAATTTGTCTTTTAAAATTAGTTTTAAGGGTTAGTTCTGAATACAAAGCATTGAAGGTTGATGGGTAGAGAGAGAGTTACTGAGACTGCCAGGATCTTCACCTTGTAAAGACAAAAATCCTGTGTTTCATACCCATGGGGATCAAAACAAGGGTTGGCATGGCAGATGAGTCATAAATGTACCATTTATGATTGATTGCAACGTATCAGAAATGCAGGTCAGTCAGCACTTGGCATGTTATTGCTCACTCCAAAGGGCAGTCAGTGGTGGTCCCTGTATTGATTTGATTTCCATGGATTTCTTGTTGCTATTGCTTTAAATTCTGACGGGAGGTGTTTGACAAAATTATTGTTAGTAGTTTTTAATTTTTTGTTACTAATTTTAGTTATAAACTGTAATATTTTTTAAACACTTATAACTTTTGTTATAAGTCATAATTATTTTTTCTTTTATTTTAGTTACAAGTTATAATTTTTCTTAAAAATTTATATTTTTTTGCTACAAATTACAATTTATAAATTATTAGTTTCAGCAATACTAAACACCCTTACAGTACTGGAGAAAAAAAAAAAACTTCCTCTCCTTAATGTGGAATTCATGTACCATTTGCTATGACGGGTGAATATGGAGAGTGGTACTATACAGAAAAATAGAGCTAACTCATCTGGTAAAGATCTTAATTTCATTGAGCCAACTCTAATGAGAAGCCCAAGTAGTGCACACTTGTCGAGTGGTATTCTAGATAAATAAATTTTTTTAATGCACACTGAGTTGGTTATCATTGTCTCCTATTTAGTCAATAAAAGTGGATTAATATGATTTTATATAAGAGTATTTTTTGTTACATCATTAAATAGGAGATTTGTGTATGTACACATGGTCTTTTGAAATGATATTTAATAGGAACGAAATTGAAATTGGAATTGGTATAAAATGGAATAAAGTAGGAATTGTAATTCTCATTCCAATGTTTGGTACAAGCATAAGAATCAAATTGATAATAAGATTGTTATTCAAATTCCGATGTTTGGGGGTAGGGTTGGTGGTTTAGGGTCCGCAGTCTAGGAATCATGGGTTGGAATATGTGGTATGGGCTTGAGGATTGGGGTTCAGGGTAAGGGTTCAGGGGTCGAGGGTTGGGAGTTGGGGGTCGGAGTTTCAAGGTATGAGGTTCAGAGGCTAAAATTTGGTGTGTGGGATCTGTAGTCTAGAGATTGGGTTAGAATTTAGGTTCTAGGATTGGGGGTCAAGGTCCAGAGTCTGGGGCAAGGGTTGGGGTTCGGGTTTTGAGGGTCTAGGGTTAGGAGTTGGGGGTCCAAGGGTCTAGGATTTGGACCTTGGGTTTGGTGAGGCTGTAGTGGTGAGGTAGTAATAGTTTTGAAATGTAATGTTTTTTTTCCCCGTAAAATAGGTGAAGAGTTGTGAGAGTATTTTTGTATTAACAAAAAGTAAGAAGGAATGTAATGGTCATTCTTTGCCTTTTTAAATTTATGATGGAATGACCATTTTCATAAAATGGCAAACGATGATTTCCTAAAGATTAAATATTCTACCATTTCTTGTTAAACCAAACAACAGAATAAGTATTTCAATAGAATAACGAGCCCAAATTTCATTTCATTAAATGAAACATAACCTAAAATTCATCATTAGTGGAAAGAGAGAGAGAGAGAGAGATTCATTTATATTGGATGGAATGATATATTATTCCATGGGTACAAAGCCAGCGCGGAGGGACCTGGTTATAAGGTGTTAACCATGCCACTATGCCAGTTATTCTTCGGCTGCAAGACATAGGGGTACACTGTCCTCAAGCAAATTAAGCTTCTCTGCAAATTGCATTTCTTTGTATTTAACATAAAACTTAAATCATTAGATGGAGAAATCTCTATATTTTATTAAGTAATTATTCCTTCCATACTTAAGAATATAGGATTGATTTTTTAATACTCCACTCCCACTTTTAAGATTTATCACCTGTAGCCTTTGTTTTTCTGTTGGCCTTTGGCCTTTGGTTTTTGGTTCTGGAGATATTTTAATACTATATTAAGTAATCACTCATTTTTAACCCAAACAATGTGAGATTGGTTCTCTAAGCTGCGTTGAAGGTATTTGTTTTAGCTGAAATTATGTACTCAGATTATAACTGAAAAAATGTGATTATGACTTTTAGTATAAATTACCTGTTAAAATTGTGAACTCATAGCTCTAAGTAGTATAATTTGTGTGTACTAATTTAAAATCAAATGTTATAAGTTAGAAATTATAAGTACATTTATTTAAATATGCTTATTGTTTTGCTGAATTATAAGCTAAAAACTAAACTTTAAGCGAAAAGAAATACCCACATTATATAGGCCCCAAGATCACAATTTTATAAGCACACTTATTTGAATATTCTTAACGTTTTGTTGCATTATAAGCTAAAAACTAAACTTTAAACTAGAACAAATACCATCATTATGTAGCCCCAAGATCACATTGATCTTTGTTTGGTTTGTTTGTTTGTATTTTTTCCCCCCCTTCTAAATCATGGCAAGTAGGCAGGAATGAGAGCAAAATTTTAACTAAATTTTAGGTCTTTTTAAAAACATTTTAGGACCTGGTATTAATTTTTTTTTTAAAAAATCTTACGGCATGAGCCGCCATAAATTTAAAATATTCTAAACTCATATTACAATAATGAAATTTTTGTTCAAACTTGAGGGCAGCAATCACCCAGGGGTCCTTGGAATCATGGAAGAGGATTATGTTGGGTCTGGCTGGTCTTTAGCAGCATGTTTGAAATCTTCCAAATATTTATTTATTTATTTTTATACATTTTTGATCTTGTTGGTTTTGGAGTGTTGTTTTGACAAGGAAGACATGAATAGGGTTTACATATGGTTGCCCATGAAGAGATGTCTGATGTTTAAGATATGTAATTTTTGAACCAGAACTCTATTCTTTAGTCTTTATTGGAGAGTAAAAATGTTTTAAGTGAGCGTAAAGTAAATTCAGAGCAATTTTACTATTTAATTTTTTGTGGGTACCTATTTATTTTTTCTATGGACGAGATCTCAGTCTAGGCAGAGAGTCTGTTTGGAATAGCTTTTAAGCTTGATTTTTAAAAAGTTTAGCTTTTTTTTAAAAAAAGATGAATAAAAAAAAAAGAGTGTTTAGGATAATTTGAAAAAGTACATGTTAAAAGAAAAAAAAGAAGAAAAATGATTTGACTTTTTTTGAGTTTTCTTGAAACCATGCAAAACTAGTATCTCAAACAAACCAACTTAAAAATTGAGTTTTTTTAAAAAAACTAACTTTTTTATTAATCCCAAACAGGGGCGGAGTCCTTAGACGTACTGGAAGCGAATAAATTTGGAGATCAAAATATCTGGATATACTCTCCTCCATACTCTCACTCCATATATAATATTCCTTAAAGATGTTATTTTTTGTGGTATGCCTTGCAGACAAGATCATTCGCGCAAAAGTTCAACTTAATCGAAAAGAAAATCAAAACTCCTGGATAGAATTTGGGCTACTGATGAATATGATGACCATCCGAGCTACCTTCTGTCTATCACTCTTCACCACAGCTAGAGTAGTGAAAGCTCTATTCATGTGAAGTAGACTTCTAACCAGTTTAAGTGAGATTTTAATTTTTTGATATTTAGTTTACGTGTATTTCGACTTATTTTGGAAAACTAATCCCACTCTCCACTTGTTGGGGCCTAATTAACACCGAAATAAAGTCTCGCATAGACCGATTCTTAAAAATTAATAGTACTCCAGAAGTTTTAAGTTTAGCTTATGTTTGGATTAAAAAGCAAAGTGCTTTTTTTCAGAAATTTTCTTGTTTTTTCTCAATTTTTTTTTAGTTTAGTTTAAATTTTTTACCATTTTTGGTTCCTTGTAATCAGGGAATCTAAAAAGTATGCACATTCAGGTAAATTTGAAAAAAATTCACTGAAGACAAAAAAAGCTAGGAAAAAATGGCAAAAACCCTGCTAAATTGGTTTTTGTTGCCTTGCATGAACTTTTTTTTTTCGAGTTTTGGTTAAAAAACTTACTTTTCTGTTTTCTCATAACTAAAGAAATTTAAAAAGCATACTTATTTGGACTAATAATAAAAAAACTTCACTAAAAAAAATGTGTTAAAAAAGTTAAAGACCAAGCACATGTTTAGTAAGAAACTTTTAAGACATGCATGTTGAAAGCTGATATATTTCTCCTCTCCTTTTTAGTAAGAAACTTTTAAGACATGCAGGTTGAAAACTGATACCTTTCTTCTCTCCTTTTGAGTAGTACTTAAATCCACTTGATAAATTCTCTCAATTTTCTTATGTAAAAAAGACAACACGTAGGAAATACGCTAGTTAATGTCAAACCGGTTCATATTGCATTTTTCCTTATTCTTTCAATTGAATACCAATGTTATTCCAACTTCATTGCTTAACTAATCAATTTCTGCATAGCATTTTTTCTTACAACTTTAACAAACACTTGTAATTCCTGTTTGAAATCATCATCATATTTGTTTCAACTATAATCTATAAGTTCATAATTTCAACTACACTAAACACTCTTCATGTCTCGGGGCAGGTCGCCACACAAATCACTGCACATTAGTATGTGTGTGTATTGGCCCTATTTGGTAAGTGAGGGTTTGATAAGTATCTTGTTTCTTGGCTCTTTCTCAGTTGTCAGATAAGAAAACCCCCCACCAAAATCCCAAAACATGGATCCTTGCAACAATGCTGGGAAGCAGAATCCTGACCCAGTGACCCCACTTCTCTATTAGGATCACTTTGGCCATCCCTTGTTCTTCTCTTCTTTTGTTGCTTAACCAATAACCAATAACCAATAACCAACATCCCCTTGTGTGCTTCTGAGCATGTTATTAGTGGCAGAAGATCAATCACACAGTAGTGTGTAGTGACAGTTCCCTCCATGATTGATGATGGGGGAAAAAGCTTCCTTGTCTCTTCCATGTCAATTGTCACCTGCACCTCACACACACCATGTTTCATCCTTCTGTCATCACTGGGAACAAATGTGCATAAATAATGCAGTTTTTTCCAGTTTGAGCTTTATTGGTGTTCAGCCGGCCATGGATTCCAATACTTCAGGCTACTTTGTAAACCCCACAACTCTTCACTCAGTTTATTATCAGACAGAGGAGGAGGATGATAGCTTAATTGACTTGGGACTTAGTCTCAAAGCCTTGCAGCAGCCTGCAGAAGTTTATCATCCTTCTGGACGAGGTACTTCCCCTAGATTCATTTACAAGTGAATCTAATCCATCTATTTTGAATTCTGATTTTATTTTTGGATAAATTTTTTAGATTTGTAGAAATATTGTTTAATATATATATATATATGTATGTATGTATGTATGTATGTATTTTTGAATACCAGTAACACCCATATTTAGTTTTTTAATACCAAAAAACCTCATTTCGTTTTACCCATTAAACTTTTTTTTCATTACTTAATTTAAAAATTATAACTACTAACAATTTTAAAATTTAATCATTGATCTACTAATTAATTTTTTTAATTATTTTAATTTTTAAATACACACTTGAACATGTGTACGTGTGCCAACCGCTAACACTAATAATTGTAAGTGAATTATGACCTGAAACTGCACTAAGAGCATTGAATAAGTATTGGTAAATAAAGTCAGTTTTTGCTAACCTAACAAAAGAAATGGTGATGAACCCATTCCCCTTCTCCCCTCCCCTCCCCGCTGCTCCTGTACTCCCCATCAAAAAAAAAATTATTGTATTTGTTATGTGTTGGTGTCAGAATATTTAATTTAAGTATTTTTTTAAAACCCCTTCGTGACCCATATGACATGTTTCTTGGGAAAAAAAAAGTGAGATCTAAAGAGTTACTGATATAACTGACTCATTTATACTTCTTTTATAGTGCATTTTCTGTTGATTTTTGCTTGTGAATATAGTCGCAAACTTTAAGTCAAACCAAGTAAATTTTATGCTCTCGTATGATTAATTGTGTTTTCTTTCTGTCATTTGATTTGGTTTAGTCATAAACTCATAATGGTACGGAACAATGTTTTGCATTAATTAAAATATTTGGAAGTCCAGAGGATTATGGTGACCTGATAGTCTGGCCGGAGTTGAATCCGCCGGAGCTGAAAAGTTCAAAAATCGGAAATCCCACAAGAGACGGAGCTTACGTGAAGGTGAACATGGACGGCGAAATTGTA
>JAULJZ010000024.1:6402762-6420972 GCA_032270985.1 Heliamphora pulchella
AGCCAGTCTCGAAAATGAGAGAGAAAGAGAGAAAGAGAGAGAGAGAGAGACTACCTTTCTATTTTAATTGGCGATTATGATGGACCTCAGGGTGTCATTCCAGCCATATTAGTTTGTGTTTGGCTTAATTTTTTTAAATTTTTTTATAAAAATATAATTATAAAAAATATAAAAAATATAAAAAATTAATTAATTATAATAAGAGATTAAATTAATAGATTTTTTAAAAAAAATTTAAGCAAAAAAACTTTTAAAAAAATTAGCCCAAACAAGTGATATTTTTAATAAATAAATTGTTATAATTTATTTTATATACGTTTTTATTTTTATTTTTATTTTTTTAATTAATTAATAAATATAAGTTATTATGGCTCTGTTTGGACTAAGGGACTGTTTGTTTAAGAGATGTAGGACATTGGATTGAATATAATCCCCCATGGGATCACATATTCCATGTTTGGAACAAGAAGTTATATGGGATTTATATATATGAGATTTAAAATACCAAGCATAATGAGGTATTCTATATCCTCCTACTGAAACAGCCAACACAAGGACCAAGGTTGGGATTTTTCCATGGGCAACAGGGGAAAAAGACACCGGCGAACTGGCTTCGGCGAAATCAATCGACGCAGGAAGTACCTCCCTTCACCGGCGAACTCCGGCGAGATCTTCACCGTCGTCAGTCGCGATCTTTCTTACTATCCTCTATGCCATGATTTGCTATTTTGCTTAAGCGTATAACATATATATATAGTCCAAGAATTGATCCGCTTTTGGTTTTTTTTTTTTTGTCTCCTGTTTTTGGTTTTTTTTTTTCGTGTTTTAAAAAATAATAATAATAAATTTCAAAAATAAATGTTTTTTCGTGGAAAGTACAAAATTAAGTGATTTAAAAAAAAAAATACATTTATTTTCTGGAAAATGTTTGGTGGAGGATTGTGAAAAAAGGGCTATGATGGGTATAATCAAATTTATTTGAGGATAAATAAGTAAAAAATATATTTTATCTTTATTTTCCATACTCATATCTATTTATATTCATAATAAAAAAAAATATGGTATATGTATATACTCAAATATAATATATCTATTCATTTTATATCCACTTTTATATCCGACAGTATTTTATATTCAAATAAACAAGCAGACCCTAAATGCCCAGGGTTTTACTTATTTTTGTTTTTTTTAATTTTTTTTGTCTTTTGAATAAATTTTTTTATTTTTTTAAATCGTTTTGATAAGATAAATCCAAAAGTAAATTTTTTTAATTAAAAAAAATCATTAAAAACGAAAATAAGCAACATATAAAATTTAATTTAATGGCCTATTTTAGCTTATATAATAATTTAGGTAAATGATAAAAACCTTTTACTAAAAAAAAAATTAAATAAAAATAAATAAATAAATAAACAATTATCTCATATAAAACATGTTTTCTTATTATAAAATTTACTGTTGTAATATTAATCGAAAGTACTACACAAAATTGATAATACTTTAACTGCAACAAATAAATAAGAAAACTTCATGTGACATTGCCAACTTTTTTTTTTTGATTGAACCTCCCGTTAATTAGAAAGAAGAACAATTGTTAGATCAAAGGGCCGAAAAAGAAACAAATCGACACAATAACTTTTTACAAAATTTTCAATGAGCCATAAAGATCTCTAATTTTAATTAAAATCCAAAATGCCACACTTGGCGACGGTGCCCACTAGAAGAGAACCGACAACTGTATCTGCACCCTATTTTTCTTACGGACCTGATCGAAGAACACACATAACTCCTACTGTGAAGAAAAAAAAAACCGTAGCACCAACAGAAAAACAACCCCCACACAAGGGAAAAGTTCAAAGAAACCTGAAAGACTTGAAAAACAAAATTAAATAAGAGAAACAGATCAAAACATAACAAAAACATTAAAAGAAAATGAGCAAAACACCCTCCCAAGCGAGAGGACGAAACACCATTAGAGTTCAGAGTACCACCCTCACAGCAGATCTGGCCAAGGCACCCCTCTCAAAACAAATTTGACCAGAAAACCACACTCATAACAAATCTAACCGTCGGAGCACTCTCCATCGACGCAAATTTGCTCAAAAAATCCTTAGCCAAAGCAATTTTAACCGCTGTAGCACCCCTGACCAAAGCAACCGAACTTGAAGTACCTTCAACTGCCGGAGCCGCACTTAAAACCCGTAAATCACCACCCATCACACTCACAAGAAAGTGCAATTTATTATAGATCAAGAAAAACCACAAGAGAGAAAAAACCCCAAAAAAGTTTAGTAAATGTATCAAGCAAAATACTGGTCATCTCTGTGATGGGACCAGGTCCCCTCACAGTAAGCAACAATTTACATAAATGGCAAAATGACACTAAAAATAAAAAAGTTTGGATTTTCCAATCTAGGTAAATCCATTAGAGATGCTCTAACAAGGCTAAATAATAGAAATGGAACCAACAAACCAAACCATCATCTTAATAGGCTTAGGGAAACAACAAACAGGGAACTAAATAGTCTGCAATATGACCAAGAAGAAGACCACATTCTCCCACATGTACCAACACCCCATTCAAACATGTCTTCACCTAGAGCCTTTCTACAATCAGAATACAGAATCCTAAGCAAATTAAGTCACAAACATCTTCTCTTCAAATGCAAAAAGTACAACATTTTTCTTGTTCCCCGCTTCGCCAATAGGGTCTTTTTTTTTTTTACTGAAAATTTCAATTAACCCATCTTGTCTAGCCCTCGGATTGGTTCAAGCACTTCTACACTTAATTCAATGAACCGAGACTTTCACAGCTGGATGTTATTTCAATCGCTCGACACTGCCAGTCTTTCCAAAGCATCGGAGACATGCCTCATTGTCGGTCTCCTCTCGGGGCTGCTCTGTATGCATGCCATTGCAATCTTCAAAACTGCGATAATCTCCTCTTCCTTGTCTACATCTTCTGCTAAGAACGGGTCCAAAACATCAGCAAGTGGTTTCTTTTCTTCGATGCACAGCTGCATCCAGTTAACAAGATCCATTTCGGAGGTGCCCACTTGGACTAGTGGCATTCTTCCGGTAATCATTTCTAGTAAGATCACCCCATACGAGTAAACATCCCATTTCTGCGATGGCTTAACCGCTTTTAGTGCCTCGGGGGCTTGATAATAGGATCCCAAGTTCGCAGTCGAATTGACTGTCAGGGCCTCAGATGAGACATTGCTCTGTTGCCTTTGATACTGTTTCTCAGAAGCCATTCGACTAGATTGCAGGGTTGGGGAACCTCCAGCTATATTAGCGAGGCGTCCAAGCCCAAAATTGGATAATTTGGGTTCCATATTTGCTCCCAGAAGTATATTACTAGGCTTCAGGTCTCCGTGGACATATTTTTTGGGGCTGAACTCATGGAGATAAATCAAACCTTTTGCTATTCCTTTCATTATTTTCAGACGAACAAACCAAGGAAGAGGTGTGAAGGATACCATTCCAGCCTTCCCTGTCAAATATTAAACATCGAAATGATCAAATCAACAAACGCATCAGACGGTTAACCAAAAATGTAATCCAGAAACCATATGAACGATTTGGGGTGTTTGTTTGAGCTTATTTTTTAGCTTTTGGCTTATAGCTCAGCAAAAAGTAAAAAAGATCCATATAAGTGTACTTATAACTTCTGATTTAAGTCATAATCACATGTTTTCAAGAATAATCTATAAGTCCATGATTTCAGCTACAATAAACACCCTCATATCAGCCAATAATAATCATGATAACAAGAGCACAAACTAAAACAAAACAGGGGAAGAGGGTATGGTGAAGCTAACCATGAATTGCATTTGCAAGGTTTCCATTAGGTATGTAATCGTAGATAAGCAGCTTCTCCTCAACAGACCAGTAATAGGCTCTAAGAGTAACAATATTAGGATGCCTTAACTTCCCAATTGCTTCCACTTCTATTTGAAACTCTTTAAACCTCTGAGAGCCTCCTTCTCCCAATCTCCTAACAGCCAAGGTAAGCCCATCTTCAAGCACAACTTTGTAAACAATCCCAATCCCACTCTTTCCTAGCACAAAAGCTGATGCTTTCAGAAGCTCGTCTAGATCAAAAGCCACCTGCGTATCCAATGGTACAAGATCATACTGCTCGACATTTTCTGAGAATGTCTCGGACTCATCCTTTCTGAAGCACAAACAATCCTTCCTCCCTTTCCCTCCCTTCTCAAAACCATAACCATTTTCATCCTTTCTCTTGCTACGGGGACAAACTCTCAAATAGCAATATGAGAACAACAGCCCAATAAGACAAATTCCAACGATATCGCCTACAATAAGGGCAATTACGGCACTTTTGCTGAGCTCTCTTTCACTCCCTCTCTTTCCAGCATTATCACCAGTATTCTGCGGCGGAGAGTTACTGGGCAAGAAAGGGAATGAGGGAGGCGAACTGGAACCGGCTGCATCTGATGGACATGGGTTTTTTAAGGGAGGGCCACAAAGACCCGGATTCCCTATAAAAGCTGTTGGTCCTCTGTTCACAAGAGCACCGTTTTGCGGTATTGGCCCGCTTAGATTGTTATATGTGAGATCAATATAGACCTTCTCAGGAAGGTCACCAAGGCTAGCTGGGATCGAACCACTAAACAGATTGTGAGACAAATCAACAGTTCCTTGAAGATTAGACAAATTTCCCAAGTCATTGGGAATTGGACCGCGGAATTTATTGAAAGACAGATCGAGTTTTTCAAGGGAAACCAAATTAGTCCCAATTCCATCAGGCAGAGAACCAGTGAAATTGTTTCGACTGAGATCAAGGGATCTCAACCTCTTGCACTGAATTAACGATGTGGGTAATGACCCATTGAAGAAATTTTGTGAAAAATCCAAGTTCTGAAGATATTTGAGCTTCCCAATCTCAGAAGGGAGAGACCCAGATAAGTAATTTCCATAAAGGACCAAACTCTGTAGTCCCTGAGCTTCAAAGAGCTCAAGGGGTAAGCTCCCAAACAACCTATTGTTCCTTAAATTTACATGTCTAAGTTCAGAGAGAGATCCAAGAGAAGAAGAAAGAAACCCTAAGAGTTTGGTCTTTGGGATGCTAACAGACACAACGCTTTGTTCTTTGCAGGTTACGCCATTCCAAGAACAAGGGTTTTCATCAGAATAGTTCCAGTTGTTCAGTGACCCTTCTGGGTCTTCTTTAATGGACTTCTTAAACGAAAAAAGGGCGATCCCTTCATCATTCAAAGAACCCACAAAAGCTTGAGAGTTGCAGAGAACTAAAATGAACAAAATTAAAGCTAACATCTCCCAAAGAAGAAAAAAAAAAGTGACCGTTGGAAATAGAAAGATGGGTATCAAACTCCTTACCTTTCTCCTTCACAATACCAAGTGATGCAGAGAAAGCTAAGGGAAGCAATGGCGTTGCAGAGAGAGAGAGAGAGAGAGAAGGATTTGGCAGTAATGGAAGAATGGAAAGCGTTGGGAGAATGGTAAAGTTCGTTTCAGATAGGCAAGACCTCGGGAAAATTGAAGATAAACAAATTTAAAAAAAATAAATAAATAAAAAGAAGGTTGGTGAGAGAATCCAACCATACCAGTAATGTTAACTCCGAGGGGTAGCCTAGTGGATGTTGGATGAATTGTAAATTTAGATATTTTAACTTGAATTTTAATATTTTTAAAAAATTAAATATTAAAAGATTATTTCTCGTCAACCTTTTAGTTTTTGGCAAAAAATAGTCTCTCTAATTGTAGGAGAGTTCAAAAAAATTGAGAGAGTTAATAAATTGGTCCAAATCAATTAAAATTTTATAATTTGATTTAATTGTTTTTTTGTTGGCAAATTGATTCCAATTCTAAATTGTTAAGAATTATTTATTATGATTTGTTTATTAAATTAAGAATTTTAAAAATCGTATAAAACCAAATAGAGCTGTCATTTAGTTTTGTTATATTTACATTATATTTTGTATTATATATAAAAAAATTAAAATTGTAATTGTTTGTTCTTTTCTCTTTTTATTTTTCTCTCCTTTATAAGCTAAATTCTTAATTTTTTTATAATATTATAATATTATATAATTTATAGACTTTTAATAATTGATAAAAAAATTAAACTACAAAAACATGAAATATATGTATAAATTATAGATACCAGAATATTTTTTTAATTATATGAAAAAGGTTATAAAATAAATATAAAAAACATAAAATAAAATAAAAAGATAAACAAGTAAAATAAATGTATTATTTTTTGCGGCACTATCATTTTTATTTTTGTTCTAAAATTCTTAAAATAATTTATAATAATTTAATTATTAATTTAAATCAAAATCGAATCATATCCCTTTATATTAAAAAAAATAATAATAACAGTAGTCTTAAAATTACTTAAAATTACTCAGATTAACAGATCTCCATGAATGCACTATTTGATCGTTAATGATCACACCCACTGAGCCACGTGACCCTTTCTGATATAAAGCAGCGGTAGAGATCATTCTAATTGCGTGGGGCCCACAGGTACGGCACCCTTGTGATTATACAACCTTGTGTACTAAGGACATGTGGGAGCACCTATTTGATTAATTAAATTAATAATAAAAAAATATATAATTTAATTTAATAAGTAATTCATAAGATTAATAATAAATAAATAATTAAAATTATATTTTTTAAAATATTGTATATCTTATATTTTGTGGGATTAAGTCTCCAATAAATGCATAATTTTCTCACTACTTGTTGAATTTAAATAAAAAAATATAATTTTATAAAATATATAATCTAATCTCATGTATAATTTAATCAATCAAATATACCTTTAAGATTCTGATTGATAACTATAATTTTTTGATTTTTTAATTAAAAATATAAAAAAATTAAGATTGCTTATTTTGTAAAAAATAAAAAAAAAACTAAAAATTCAAAAAGTTAAATCAAAACACAAATTTTAAAAAATATTCATTCAAACTCTACTACTTTTAAAAATAAAATAATATCTTTTATTCATAATTTTTTTATTACCACTATCAATTATATATAATTATTAATATCAAATATATAGAAATAAAATTTTTCACTTTGAACAAAGAGCAAAAAAAAAACTAATTTTTTACCTAAATAGCCAACTTAAAAAAAGTTAATTTAAAAGTTAAGTAACCAAACAAATAACTTTAAGCAAAATTTATTTTTTGACTAAAAATATAAAAAAGCAAAAAAGTAAATTTTTAAGGTAGTTATCAATTGGGCCCTAAGTGTTGTAATATTAGTTCATCTTTATTAGATAAATAAAAAATTAAATTAAATTATTTAATACATATTTTATATTTTTATTTATTAAAAATACTACGTAAATAATGACATATACTCATTAATTTTTATTGGACACAAGTTTTGAAAATCCTGCAACTGTTGGCATATGCTAAATTTTGTAAATTTTGCTTATTTTTATTTTTTTAAAATTTTTTATTTTTTGATTAATTTTTTTATTTATTTGAATTGTCTTGAGGAGATAAAATAAAAAAATTAAAAATCTTGATCAAAAAATAAAAAAACTCATTAAAGACAATAAAAAAACTATAAAAAATTTACAAAATAAATAAAAAAAAACTCATTAAAAAAAATTATTTTTTGATTATTTTTTTTACTCATCTCTTCGAGAATTGTCCAAAAATGTAATAAAAACAATAAAAAAAACTTATTAAAATTAAAAATAAATAAATAAAACAGGGTAGTTTGTGCTGTAGGGTTGAAAATATCGCGATAAAATGTAACAGCAATCGAGAGAGACTTGCGATAAATTGTCACGTGACTACCTCAAAATAGCCGTTTGTCAGACTGGGGGCGAGCGTGGGTTGGTAGGTCGGGCACTAAGTTGTTGCTTTCAAGGTTAGACTCCTATTCAACTATTCTATGAAAAATTATTGGGTAAAATAGTAGCTAATACACGAGTACGATTTCTAAGTTATAAAATTAAAAATCATTTATAAATTCTAATGAAAATAAATGGGCAAATTTTAATTTTTATAGTTGATTTGTAATTAAAAATCTATATACGTATTATTACGGTAACAAATTTTAATTACGTTTTAAAACTATTGCACATGTAAATAGGGTGTTTGAAAAATCAATTGATAATAGCTTTTAGTTCAAAATTTAAAATTTAAGAGTTTGCTTCCTTTTAACTTTTAACTTTAAAATTTTTTAAGTGTTATTAATTTTTTGGGATCAGTTCATATGAGATTTTGTCTCGATATTAATTAGGATCTTCACAAATGAACAGTGATATTGGTCTTTCAAAAATTAATCGAAGTGTGCATAAATTGAATTGAGTTGAGTTAAGACTTTTTAAATGAATTTAAGTTAACTTGATACCATGGTTGTGAATTTGGTATTATTTCGATTTGTATGTGTTGATATGTATCATTTTAGAGAAAACTTAATAGGTTAGTTATTTAATTCTATACTATTTAAAATATTGATTGATATTGAATGTTTCAAGCGAATAATATTGGTTGGTATTAAAAAATACCAAAGATATGTCAGTTCATAATTAACTTTTAATTTTTTTTTTTACTTATTTTCTTTCTTTTTTTATTTTCTTTTCTCAAATTCAGATTCCAAACATTGCATAGAGAGTTCTATTAATTTTAATTTATTATAAAATTACTAAATATTAATTTATGTTGCTTTTAGGTTAATTATTTCACCATCAATAATAAAATAAGAAATTAATTTAGAATATCTACTTAAAATATTATGTCAGATAAATATTTGTAGTTTACTAAATTATTTATTAATTGATAATAATTTTTGTAATATTATAAATAATATTTTATAATGATAAATTCAAAGTAATACGTTCTATTTCACCAATAAAATACATATTGTACTAATAAGAAAATTAGTACTCTCTTGGGTATAATATTCATGTCCTTAAGTTGGTACTCTAACTTTATTAATATGCATATAGTTAATAAACTACCAAATATTTTATGGTATTTTGCTCAATATATAAAAATTTATCTTTTACTAGTGTTAGGATTGGTGTCTAGAATTTTATTATTCAAGGTCGGTGGGACATTTGATCAAAGTTAGAATGCTAAAAAGGGTGAAAAATAGCCATAGGATCTCTATAGAAAGTTGAGAAATCGAGAACAAAATTTGGAATTAATATCGTGTGCTGAGAAATCGAGAACAAAATTTGAAATTAATATCATGTTTTCCAATGTAATCCTTATCAATTTTTTAAACATCAACACAACGAATTGGTCAATACATTAAGTTAATAAAAATGTGCTTTTTAAATATGTGCAAATCCTCCTCATTATCAAGATTATAAACTCAACTTTCTTTCGTTGTACGAATCTATGACTGTTGGACCGTGTCTTATATTCTACTGAGTTTATATTTATTAATCCCGTTTGGCATACCTTGTTTATTTGCTTATTTGTTTATTTTATTTATAAATTCACTGATTTGATATTTTTGTTTTTTTTTGTCTTTTCTGAAATTTTTTATATTTTGATTAATATTTTTTACTTTTTCGACTCGTCTCAATAAGAGGAGTTTAAAAAGTATATAAAAATTTGACTAAATAATGAAAAAAAATCACTAAAAACGAAAAAATCAATTTCGTCAACTTAGTCAAACTTGCTTATAAACAAGTTAGTAATACGGGGCCATTATATTATTTTTGATCTATATGTAATTGAGTTAGAGTGGAATTAGGAGTTCACTAGATTTCTTTATGTATAGAGTTTATAGTAATATGGTCTGACTAGAATTCTTTAGGGTTTCTACATGTGTGCCTATAAATAAGACACTAGTAAAGGCACATAGTTTAAGGTCGCGAGACATAAAATTAAAAGATTAGCTGGTAGAGAGAAAATGAGACCGGCTCTGTACTCTTTTACATTCGACGTTAGTGAAATATTTTCTTTCCCGTTCGTGGACGTAAATTGGTGTGGGCCGAATCACATAAATTATCGGTGTTAATTATTTTTTGCTTTTTATGCGTGGTTTTACTTTTTTTTTAGGGTATTTTCGAGAGAAATCGTGTAATTGGAACTCGCGTGTTAAAATAACATTTGATGAATCTTACGCGTTAAAACTTATTTTTTTGAACTTTTCGCTGAAAGCCCCTTTTAAATATGTGCAAATCCTACTCATTATCAAGGCTATAAACCCAACTTTCTTTCGCTGTACAAATCTATGACTATTGGGTTGTATTCTATATTTTATTGGGCTCATATTTATTATATTATTTTTAATCTATATATAATTGAGTTGGGGTTAAATTAGTAGTCTACTAGAATTTCTTATGTATAGGGTTTATAATAATATGAGCTGACTAGAATTCTTTAGAAATTTTTACATGTATACCTATAAATAGGACACTAGTAAAATCTTAGGGTTTAAGATCGTGAGACAGAAAATTAAGAGGTTAGTTGGTAAAAAAAAGAGACACGGGTTCTATACTCTTTCGTATCCGACGTTAGTGAAATATTTTCTCTCTCGTTCGTGGACGTAATTCGATGTGGGCTAAATTATGTAAATTCTCAGTATTAATTATTTTTTATTTTTTGTGCGTAATTTTGCTTCTGTTCATGTTTAAAAATTGATGTTTAAATTCCAATAATAACTTACCACGCTATTTTAATTGAAATATCAATTATGTAGGACCTATTGATTGACAATGGATAACCTAATAATTGACCATAGATACGAATTGATGGACCACTATTTAAGAAAAGATAAATATAGTTCTTCTATAATTTACGGATAAAAACTGAGCCTACTCTCTTTCTTCTGCTCTCTCATATTATATTGTAGAAAGACTAAAATACCCTTATCATATATATTTTTGGTTGACACGCTACCTTTATCCCTATATTGAATTTGTTCATGAATTTAATTCTTTTTAACAGGTATAATGACAGTTTTTTAGGAGTTACTATGTATCGTACTTTTAAAAAAAATTTCTATATATATCATATGGGACAGTGCTCTAAATGTATTTAGACCACACATATAAAAAGTAATTAAACTCACACAATTATGTGCTCAAAATTTATTTGGGACAGTACCCCAACTGAACATGAAAAAATTACTCAAATAGACATTTAGATAAGTTTAACCTATTTCAAATTTGGGGGACTTTTAATTATTTAAGATCCCGATGGGATACAAGTCATTTTTTAGTTTTTTTTTTTTTATTTTTTTTTTATTTTTACTTTTTTGAGTTTGTAGTCATAAAAGTAACCAAAAAAAGTAAAAAAATAGTAATTAAAGATAAAAATGATTATATATGAAAATAAGCTAGATAAATTCGATTTATTGGCTTCTTCTTTTTTATTTTTTTAAATTTTTGTTCATTCTTCTACTTTTTGCACTTGACTCAATGAGAATAATTTAAACTGTATTATTCGGAATATTTAAATAGTTACTAACTTTTTTTACTTTTTTTTATATAAAAAATGGTTCTACACATCCCGAATACTCAAACTTTTTTGAAAGTAAAAAAAAACTATGCTAATATCTCACACTACAATTTAAAAGCAAAAAAAATTTTTTTAAAATATTTTAATAAGAAGCAAAAAAAGAGCTAAAAAGCTACTA
Organism: Heliamphora pulchella; assembly: GCA_032270985.1. Lineage (NCBI taxonomy): Eukaryota > Viridiplantae > Streptophyta > Magnoliopsida > Ericales > Sarraceniaceae > Heliamphora > Heliamphora pulchella. The sequence goes on from JAULJZ010000024.1 coordinate 6,414,385, forward strand.
TACAAAAAAGTATCACAAATAACTTTTTTTCTTTTATTTTTCTAGAAATATTAAATCTCTTAAAAAATAAGCTTTTTAGATATCCTAAATAGGGCAAGCTATATTTGCTTTGGCAATTTAGCTTGAAGCTATGTTTACTTTTTATAAAGTTTAGAATAAAATATACTGATGTTTTCTGAGATTTATAATTAATACATAAGTATTTTTTGTGATTTAGAAAATAACAGATTTTCTCTCTGGTCTTGAATTGGGCTGGACTGGTCCAATCTAGTTAAATTTGGATCCAAAATGGGTCCATTTCAATCATGTTGTTCACTTTATTGTTTTACTGTGTCAATCAACTATGTGAAAAATTAAATTAATAAAATATCGTTAAGTATTTAAATAAATCATATTTATGTTAAAATAAATTAATCGTGTTTGAATTTAACCGTTGATTTTTTTTAACACAATTTTAATTTGTTCAAATACTTAACAATATACGATCAATTTAACTTTTTATATAGATAAATTACACACTAAAAATCATATTTAGGAATTACACAATAAATGAACTAATTGAATCTTCAAAGTGAACCCATTTTGGGCCCAAAATTAGCCCAACATGACTTTTTCAATCCGATTAAGCCTCATCCTTAGATAATTATAGTTTTCTCCATAAAGCATTACATACAAGAATTATTACTAGCATCTCCATATTGTAAAGAAATAAACACCAATACAATTAACAATTTTAATATTTTTAATTGTTGGTATCTACCTTAATTAACTATTAACAAACCATTAACTAATAAAATGGATATACTTCAAACGAGACAAAAAAAAAAAAACATTTAGGGAGGAGATGGTAATTTTCTAAACCATGTGATGTTTGTATAATAGTAACTACAAATCTAAAGAAAATTCAATGTATTTTACCCTAAATTTGTAAGGTAAAAAATTTATTTGATTTAAAAATAGTATCAAATTACGATACAAAAAAAAAATGGTTGCAATTTATCTGTTTAAATTTTTTATGACTTTAATAAAAAAAGTTTAAAAATTCAATTTTAAAACACATACTTAGGTTTCATTTGGCAATGGCTTAAAGTTTGGCTTTTTATCTTTTGTCCTAAAGTTTAAAAAGTCAAAAAATCTCATTTAAGAACCAAAAGCTTTTTCCCATTTAGCCAATTTGCTATTTTACATAACATAATTTTATATAATTTTTAAAAATATTATAACTTTTTTTATATATCTATTTTTTTTTATAAAAATTATATTTTTAAAATCTACTTGCCAAATTCTATTAAACAATATTAATATTAAATATAAAATTATATAAAAATAAATTTAAAAAATTATAATAATTTTTTTCTAGCTTAAACCTCTTTTAGTTTAAAATCACTTTAAGTCAAATTTTTTACTTTATTATCTTTTAGTTTAAATTCTTTTTTACGATTCACCAAATAAACATTTTACTTAATTAACTTAAAACTACTTTAAATAAAAAATTCTAACTTAAAATTAAGTTGACGAAGGAGGCCTTAGTTTCTTAATTGGAATAAAGCCTCCGGGCGTCACGGAAGAGATCTCAGCGTTTTGACCCAAATACTTGAAAATTTAAACAGCTTTTTCTATCTTTTTGCGCAATCAGCATTTGACCCAATTCTGAAAGCTGTTCGTCTTACCATATAATTTTGTAATAGCCTCAGAATTTTTTATTTTTTTTTATAATAAAAGAACAAGAAGCAATTTTAAAAAAAATTATCTGTGTTCACTTATTTTTATATGCAAATTGACAAATTTATCTTTGATTTTATTATAAGTGAATACTAAAATAAAATTTCATTATTCGTTGTATTTGTATAGATAGATTTATTTGTGCTTACTTTTTTTTAAATACATAAAATATATATTCTTCTTATTACTTTTGGTTAGAAATTGAAAACATTTGAAATGTAGTGCACGTTATGAACTAATGGAAAGGATGTAACTTGCTACAACAATTTGGGAGGACACTTAGACTTTGATTTAATTTTTAATTTTTTATCACAAATTAAATTAACATATTTTTTACAACTCTCATGAAGGGTACTTAGGCTAAATCCTAAACCCTCTAAGTGATATAGCCTCCACAAAGATATGCGTGAACATTTGACTTTCATGAATTTTATCAAGCGGTGCTGAATTCCTTCCACTTGCCCTCTAATGTCGGATAAATTTACACTTTTTGTTCCCAACGATTTAATTATGTTTAGCGAATCGAATCTCTTTCCAAGTGGATATCTTGTAAGCCGAACTGAACTGTCAGATCTTTTGTCATGACTGTCCCTAAACATTTAATGTGATCCACATCTTGTACATATGTGACATGTTCAGCTGTGGATGTTACAACACTCCCATTCCAATCTTGAATAATTATTTATATTTTTGTGTAAGTTAATTTACTAGATTATTATAATTAATTTATTTTAGCATAGTTTATTATATGAATTTTAATCCCTTTCTCCATCTCATCAACACAAGTTATTATATGAATTTAAAAATAATAAATTATAAATTACAAAGTTTAATTTAAACAAATGCAATTTGCATTATTGAATTGGCATATATAACACTTCTAAAACTTGTGAAATTAAATACAGATTTCCAAAATTCTATCAAGTTTTTTATTTTTTATTTTTTTATTTATCGTCATTAGTTATGTAGAAAAAAAACACAAATCTAACAAAAGAAACGCCACAGAGAGTGAGAGACATGATCACTAGCGTACGGATATTTAAAAGTACAAAATGTAGATTAAAAAACTTTAAAAATTTCTGTTAAAGATAAACATAAACGCATTTTAAAAAATTTCTTGTTTGTTTTTATTGAGTTTCCCCCCAGAAATATTCTTAGGTTTTTAAAATTTTCAGGTTCTTCAAATGAAGAGGAACAAAAAATAAAAAGTCAAGAAATAATTAGAAAATAAAAAAAATTCAATAAAGATAATAGGATAAATTATATTTATATCCCATGAGATTTATTGAAAACATTCACAACTCTCGTGAGTTATATGAGATTATACTGCCCTTCTCTCGCTCTATGTCGGTAGCATTAGTTTCACAAGTTACGGGGCTATACCTGTTTGCATTGGAAAAATCAAATTTTAAAAGTGAAAGAGTAAGCCAATTGTTGTGCAAGAAGGATTCGAAAAAATCATAAATAAATAAAAATAAATAAATTTTACATGGTTTGATAATTTATCTACGTACACGGACAACGAAATTCAATATAGAGAGAAACGATTACAAATTACTCAACTCTCACAAATTTTCTCTCTCAAAAAACTTGTAAACCAAATTATCTGAGACTAAATTCATATTTATAGAAGAGAAATAGAGATATAATTAGATCTTACTTGTGGTAATCAAATTCAATACTAATCAAATTCGTGCAAATTTACAGTCTTCAAAACTTTTCAAGAAATCAAATTATTGTGGATAAAATTTAGTAACATGATAGAGTAGAAGTTTATTATAACTCAAATAGGATTTGAGCCAAAATTCTCAACAATCTTCATTTTGCCGAAAATTCATCTCCCAAACAAATCAACATATTAGAGATGCCAATAAATACACTAAAAGTGTTCAAAATTTTGAATCAAATAAATAAACAGATAAAATCTACATCAAAATGCGCTTTGTGGCGCTAAATTCACCTAGATGACTAAAACTTCAAATCAAATAAATTAGCACATTGATGCTGCCTCCAAATTTGTCTTGAGACATCAAATGCATCCAGAGATACTAAATTCTAAAAGTTGAACAAAATATGAATAAATGTACAGATTGCGTCCAAATCAAATGTAAACCGAATGGAACGACTACTCAAATTATCAAATTTTGTCAAGTTCAAGTCGTATTGAAACTTAACCCAAATGACACATCTTGTCATCTAAACTACCAACATATTATCTATCAACAAATGTAATTGGATAACCGACACAAAATTCGTTTATTGACAAATTTCATCCGAAGACAAATTTCATCTAAGAGCAAACTTCACCTGAAGATCAAACTTCTTATGATGAACAAAATAAATTTCTTCAGACGAACAAAACAGACTGTATCCGTTACAAAACTCTCAAGCCTTTGACATCTTCAGAAGATTGAAACAAACGATCATTCAATATAAATTAATGATATAAATAATCAATCCGAACCCAGCAAACAAAACCCTCAACAGAATCGGATATCAGAATTCTCAAGCTCCACCACAAACAATATTCGACGTTTGAATTGGCGCGAATCAGGAAAAAATAAATCAAACGGTGCGGATTCCTCGATGACTCAATCAGTAGTAATTACCTTTCTTTCTCGCTGAATCACAGTACCAAATCAGAATATTAAAGGCGCGTTTGGCACACTCAAAATATGAGCAAAGACTTAAACATCATTTAAGGGTGCATTCGAACTCTATTTTTGACATATAAATAATGTTGGAATTGTCTTGATGATATATTCAAAAGTAATTTTTGATCACTTAGAATTTTGGACAGAGAATAAAAGATCAAATTTAACTAAAACTCTGACACCACTTGTTGTGTAAGAAGAGTCCAAAATAATCGTAAACAAATAAAATAAGACAGATTTTATGTGGTTCGATAATTTGACTACGTTCACGGACAGCGAAATTTAATATATGGAAAAACGATTACATATCAATCAACTATCACAAATTATCTTTATCAAACAACTTGCACACCAAATAATTTAAGACTAAATTTATATTTATAGGAGAGAAAAAAAAAATATAATCAGATTCTACTTGTGCTAATCAAGTTTAATACTAATCAAATTCGTGCAAATCTACAGTGTTCAAAACTTTTCAAGAAATCAAATTGTTATGGATAAAATTTAGCAACATGATAACATAGAAATCTATCCCAATTCAAATATAATTTGAGCCAAAATTCTCAACACCAATAAATGTCCGATAGCAACCCATGAGTTCAAAGTGGATGCTAATTGTGATATTGATCATAAGGAACGAAATAACCAGATAAGCTTTTGGGGTGAAGGGACAATAGGGTTGGAGAAGTTTAAAATGTAGACATATAATATTACACTTGGATAGACACAAAGTTGATTTGGTCACGAATGTCGTTCCATGGAGAGTGGAGGTGAAGTGGCACCGATTAATGTTATTCATTGTTAAACACACTTATCAACAAAAAAATATACGAATCCATAAAGAACACTCAATGTGGCACAGGCAGGACTACCCCCTTAAGATAAGAGGAGTGAACGCCTCCATCATGTTCCCTTTATTAAGCCTGAGAAGTCGTTTGCCCTAGCACTGGCAAAACAGATGTGAATAACTAGTAATCTTATATTCGGTTAAAATCTTAGCTAATTGATTAAAGTGGGAAGCTCCAGTAGACCCACGGATTATGAAACAAATAGGGTGGGTAGGCCCAACCACCACACTACACGTATATACGCGAACCCCCCTTGTTACTGTACTACCCTAGTTGGCATCCGATTCTGCCCACGAACAATGTCTTATAGAATGGATTTCTTGGCTAAGCCCCGTTGGTTAATTGTAAAAAAAAAATAACTGAATTTGTTGATCTAAGCAATTATCAAATTATTAATTCTTATTTTTCCTTGTATTTTTTGTTTTTACATTATCCTTAATCAAATAATATAAAAAAATTTAAAAATAATAAAATTATTTTAATTACATGTTTATTTTATTATTATTAATGTATGAGTTATTTATGTAAAACTTACATTGATCAGGTATTGATACGTCCACGATCAAATTACATTTTGTCTCAAAAAAATAAAGGTATTGTCTATTTATCATTTTGTTTTCTAAATTAAGATAGAATGTAATTTGCTAATAGACATAATAATATTTGATAAATTTTATTTTATTTACAAATAATTCACAAACTGAGAACAATAAAATAATTAATTCAACTAATTGAAATAAACCTTCCTTAAGCTCTTAAATACCTAAGAGTTGTTAAAGCCATTCATGATCTCCTCACCCCGTATGATTGGTTTGCTTGCCGGTATTGTGTAGTCTAACAAACATCTTTCTTTCATTTCTCTTTTTAATTTACTTTTCTTTTTTTTTTTTTGACAAATTTCAAAACCCAATGTGTAAATATCGGGAGTATTTGGCAATATTAGTGCTATTAATTTTTAATTTTTTGTTATAAATTTTGAATACAAATTACAATTTATTTTAAATATTCATAACTTTTATTACGAGTTATAATTTTTACAAAATACTTACAACTTTTACTACAAATTACAAAATTTAACTAAATAAATGCAAATTGCATTTGTATTAGATTGGCACATTACTACTTCTAAAACTTGTGAAACTAAATACATATATATTCACAAAATTCAATCAATTATTTGTACAACCACCTAACAGAAGAGAAAAAAAATAAAGTTAAAGACAATAAAATGAAAAACTGCACTAAATTTGAAATGCCATTTTGGCAAACCACATCGGTAGTGTTAATAAGTCTAAGAGAATGAATAAAAGTGACAAGAATATATATATATATATATTATTTTTTATTTTTTTTGAGAAGGTGAA
>JAULJZ010000024.1:6421072-6433141 GCA_032270985.1 Heliamphora pulchella
AAACAGATAAATTTATCTGTTTTGAGAAAAATGCTCAAACAGATAATTTATCCTCAAACAGATAAATTTATCTGTTTTGAGAAAAATGCTCAAACAGATAAATTTATCTGTTTTGAGAAAAATGCTCAAACAGATAATTTATCCTCAAACAGATAAATTTATCTGTTTTGAGAAAAATGCTCAAACAGATAAATTTATCTGTTTTGAGAAAAATGCTCAAACAGATAATTTATCCTCAAACAGATAAATTTATCTGTTTGAGAATCTGTTTGAGGAAAATACTCAAACAGATTAATTTATCTATTTGAGAAAAATACTCAAATAGATAAATTATCTTCAAACAAATAAATTTATCTGTTTGAGGATCTGTTTGAGGAAAATGCTCCAATAGATAAATTTATCTGTTTAAAGAAAATGCTCAAACAGATAAATTATCCTAATCTATCTGTTTGAAGATAATTTATCTATTTGTGTTTTTATTTGTTCAAGCATTTTTTCTTAACAAATAAAAAAAGTGCTTAAGTGTTTAACAACTCAAACAGATAAATTTATCTGTTTGAGTAAAAAAAAAGTGCTTAAGTGTTTAACAACTCAAACAGATAAAAAGAAAAAATACTTAACAAATAAAAACTCAAACAGATAAATTTATCTATTTGAGCAAAAACACAGGGAACGAATGCCGACGTTCCAAACAATCAAAACATCAACCTCTCCAACAAACACCCTCTCTGCTCACCACAACGAGCTCGTCTCCCTCCTCTCCAGGTTCTTTTTTTCCTATATATATACTCATATTTCGTCTCTATAAGTTTTCTTTTTCTCATAAAGCCACACATTTGAACTGTTCTTGGCTATTGTTCAATTCTTGGGAGAAAGAAAGAAAAGAAAAGAAATCTTGGACACCCAGTGGTAGTTGCAAGATCGCAAGGATTCTTTATTTTCTTTTTTGTTTCCCTTTTGATCTCTTGGTAACCAACCAGACGTCTTGAGTTTCTCTTATTTTAACGAAATTTTGGGATTTTATTCGTTTTTCAAAGGTACATGGCTCAGGGAAAGGGGATACTGCAACCCCACCACCTGATTGACGAGCTCGAAAGCATCATCGGTGATGACAAAGCCAATCGGGATGGTATTTTCGAAAAAAAATTGCGCAATTGGATCTTGCGTTTCAAATTTTTTGTTGATAGATCTCGCGCGTTAAAATTTAATTTTTTAGACCTTTGGCTGAAAGCCTCTAAAAAATATTATGTGTATATATTCGGACACACCCTTTTCGCATATGATTAGAGGTGCATAAAAAATTTAAAAAAATTGGTAAATCGAACCATATGATTTGGTTCGATTCTATATGAAAATGATTTAGTTCTGGTTCTCAATTTTTTAAAACCGTTTTATACGGTTCGGTTCTCGATTTTATGAAAGAAAAATCGTTCTAACTTAATTGGACCGATTTTTGCAAGAGTATATGTATTTTTTATTTTATATTTCTTATTTATTTTTAAAAATCACTTTAATAATTTTAGTCCAAACAAATATGCTCAAGAAAACAAAAATAACTTAGTTTAAAATAGTCTACAAATTAATATAAAATTATAATTATACCATTCTTATACAAAAAATTAAATATTTAACGATTAACGCATCAATAAAGAAAATGATTTCAAAAAAATTATTGCTCATTTATTTTGTGAATGACTACTGCTGCATTGGACAATGGCCTATTATTTATATTTAATTTTTAATTTTAAGTTTTGGAGTAATAGTTTAAGCTAAATTTATTTGAATTATATCATTAGTAAAATTGATTTTGAGCTATAAGAATTAGAACCGAACCAGAACCAAATCGTTTTTACGGATTGGTTATGGTTCTAGTTCAGTTCCACAACTACAATGGTATAATTTTTGTAAATTAATATGAAAAATAAAAAAACAGTAATATGAAAATAAATAATATGAAATAAGAAAATAAATTATTATCCCAATCCCAATCACACACAGTAGTATGAAAATAAATAACAAGAAATAAGAAAATAAATTATTATCCCAAACCAAGTCATTAGAACTTTTTATTTTCATTTTTTCACGTAAATTAATAATATGATTTATTGGCTTATTTTGTATTTTCTAAACTATTATACATTTTGATAAAAAAATTTCTTGCTTGTCTGATGAACAAAGTCAAACATATAACAATTTTTTTTCTTTTATTTTTTGGGAAAAATGTAGCAATTTACAATATCCTATTTATTATTGTTAAATTACTTAAATATCGTATTTACAGTACAAAACTACTAAATCATCTTAAATTTAATTATATTTTTAAAATGTTGTATTAATTTTCCAATAAATAAAATAGGAATATTCATTACATTGTTCTCTCTACTAAATAAAACATTTTTATCTTATGATGTAAAATATTTACTTAAAAAAATTATTTTATTTACTTTTTTTAAACGAACAGTGAAAATAGGTAAAATAATTTATTATTTTTTTTACATTAAAACAAACAGAACCTTAATGCACGGGGCAAATTTTTCATAAAAATTAATGTCATTTGATGCACAGGACAAATTTTTCATAGAAATTAATGCCATTTAAAAAATAGGACTTATTAATTTTGTATGGAGAACTAATAATTAATTATTCCTACAACAATCCATTGCGCGTTCATTTCAGATTAAAATAGTTTTGGACTTTTGGGAGGCTTCCGGCCAGTTACTACTAAAACTACAACTGATCCAAATTTAAGGCCCAAGCCCATCCAGATCCTTAGACAACTTTTTATCTTGGGCCATCCTCCACAAACATGAGCAAGAATTTACAAGCTCCGGCCCAATATCAGGGTGTTCGTTACGTTGGATTGGGTTGAACTAATCTCTATCAACCAAGTATGTAGGCCCTGTATGGCTAAATTAGTTTATTTGCTTATTTGTTTATTTGACTAAGTTGATTTTTTATTTTTAATAAATTTTTTTTATCATTTAGTCAAACTATTATACTTTTTAGACTCTTCTTATTGAGATGAGCCGAAAAATAAATTTTTTGATCAAAATATAAAAAAAATTCAAAAAAACGAAAATAAGCAAAAATAAGCTAATAAGTCAAATAAGCAAGTTTATAACTAAAATAAGCCAATAAGCTAATAAGCAAGTTTTTCCTAACAGGCCTTATATGTATTCGATTTTTAATTTTATCATCTGCAACATATCAATAAATTTAGTGGTATTAAGGCCATGAATTTGACGAATGTGTGTGATTTGATTTGACGATTTGAATTTGATTATTTTAGACTTCTTTTGTTGAGTTTAATATATTTTTTAATCAATTATAATAAGTTTTAATTAAAAATATTTATTTTAAATAAATTTAAAACTCAAAAGATCATAAATTTATCAATCAAACCAAACATAAATTAAAATTGCGTAGCTTCACACAAAAATATTAAAATAATAAATAATATAATTTTATAATAAATTTAAAAAATTATAAAATTTATTAGTTATTGGCCGATTTAGGTTCCAGGGTGACTATAATTCGATTGCAAAAAAATCAAAAATTTATCACATGGATTGGGTGATTTGTGCGAATCAAACCCGTCATCGACACTCCTGCCCAATATTATAGTAGCATTTGCATTGCTAAAATTAATAATTTATAACAAAAATTATAAATATTTAATAAAAATTTTAATATATAATTGAAATATAAAAAATAATTATAATTTATAATAAAAATTATAAATATTTAAAATAAATTATAATTCATAACTAAAAAATTAATAATAGAAACTTACGTGCCATAAGATTTGCCAAACACCGATATTTCGGCGGGCTTCTGGCATCCCTCTCCGCAACTAGCTAGGGTTTTGAGAACGTTACTGCGTGTGGTTTGAGATCATCTCTGCGACTCCCAAGTTTCTCTAATGGAGAAGAAGAAGAAGAGAACTAGACATCAGAACCCGGAGCCATTCCTTGCCGATGATGCTACCACTTCTGCCTCGAAGAAACGAAGCAAACCTCCCAAACGTCACCAGCAAGAAGACAAGGCACACCACTCGCTTTACTTTCTCTCTATACATTCTCTATCTTTTCTGGTTACTTATCATTCTCTATCGGTCTCTGTCTCTGTATCTTTCGCTGTATATGCAGCTTATAACGTCGGGTGTGAGTTCCAAGATATTGAGAGAAGCTCTAATTCAGCAAAAGGAGGTAAAGGAGGAGACTGAAGTGGAAAACCCTAACAATCTGGTCTTTGCAGAAGAGCCTGAAAATGCAGAAGTTTCGGGCGAGGAGGATATTGACGGCTTCGGTGGATTCTCCGAGACTCAAAGCCAGTTTGGCGGTTACGAGGTGCGTTTGATCTCTCAAGAAATAAGAAAATTTCATTTATTTCTTCGTGGACGTCTCTATTTACTGTGTTTGGTTTACGAGAAAGGTGTTGAAATAAACTTTAAAATGTGTTTTCTGCAGTTGCTTTGTAAAAATGAAGGAATTAATTCAATTTAGGCAAATTCTTCTCGTTGAGTACTTAAGATTGCTTTATGGTTGTGTTCAGTTGTTAGAAAAATTATGGCAGAAAGTGATTTGTGAGAAAAGTGAAGTGAAGTAAGAGAAAAGGAAAGCATAAGTGCATGTTTGATTAACCGGATTAGACATGAGATTGGATTATATATTTCATGGGATTATATTTTTCTTGTTTGGATTCAACAAATAGTGGGAGGGTTATGCATCTATTGGATAACTAATTCCACAAAATGTGAAATGTATAATGCTTAAGATAATATGATATTAATAATCTATTCATTACTAGTCCTATTGGACTACTTATCAAGTGAAATTATATATTCCCTCATTATTAATCCGATCAATTAAACATGGCATAAAAGAATTAATTTTTGTTATCTGTAAAGTTTTTAACAAAGTTAGTAGAAAAACTAGTTTTCAAACTTTCCCGGCATTATTCTATACTTTTTGCAAGGCCTGTTTTGTGGAAATCGTTATCCGCCAGAAAATTATTATCTTGGGTTTCTTTTTCCTTTCCTTTCCCATCAACTGAATGCGCCTATGTTTTTTCCCCTCTCTGTTACTTGTGGAAAAACAATGTGTTTTTGTCTGCTAGGAAGAGATCGATGAGGAGGATGAGAAGCTGCTAGAGGCCTTCATATCAAAGGATGGAGATCCACAACGCACCTTGGCAGACCTTATTGTTGAGAAGATCAAACGAAATGATGCGCAAGTTTCTTTAGGTTCTTGCTACCCTTTTCCTCGTTGTCGTGTGTTCCAGTATTCTATCTCTTGATTTTCATGTTAATCATCGTTCCTAATTTGCTGTGCAATGTTTTGATCAGTCAACAGCTATGTGAAATTCCTGTTGTGTGTCTCGTATATAATTAACTAAATTTTCAAGCATTTTTCCCCTTAAAAGTTGCTGGGTTTATGACGTTCTCAAATCTGACCGAAGAGCCTCAATATATTTACGTAGTATTTACTGCTGAACAATAATGGGGACGATTATGGTTTGAGAAGAAAATTGAAGCCCCCCCCCACCACCCCACCATAAGATGCCACAGTAGTTAGCATTATCCTGGATTATTGAGGATATAACTAATTTATGATACTTAGACTTGGTACAAAAGCTCAGTTTCGTTATTAATGATTTTGATTTATTTGATTCCTTCAATTCCAGAAGTGCAACCTCTACCCAAATTGGATGACTCTATCATTGAACTATACAAGGGGTACTTTTTCTGTTTTGTGTTCACTTTTATTGATGCTGGAATTGTGCATAACATAGGGGCTGTTTAAGTTGACTATAAATTGATATGCAGGGTTGGGAGGCTTCTCAATAGATACACATCAGGCAAAATTCCCAAAGCCTTCAAACATATACCTTCGCTGCAGCATTGGGAGGAAGTCTTGTACCTGACTGAACCTGAGAAATGGTCACCAAATGCTATGTACCAAGCGACAAGAATTTTTGCTTCTAATTTGGGTGTGAAGAAGGCAGAACGCTTTTACAAGCTTGTCTTACTCCCACGAATACGACAGGATATCCAAAAAAATAAGAGATTGCATTTTGCCTTGTATCAAGCTTTAAAGAAATCTATGTACAAACCGGCTGCCTTCAATAAGGGAATATTGCTTCCATTGTGTGAGGTATGAAATTTTAGTGATGCTTAAGATGAACTGTTGCTATTCTCTTAGATTTAATTGCTGGATTATATTAACTTTGACATTGAATTCCGGCTCTTGTTTCAGTTCCATTATATTTTTGAATGACCATTGAAATTGTTGGTAAAGCTTTTCCTAGTATTTGAATGTTTTTAGTTCACCAACTTCAAAATTCTACAAGGGTCTTATTAAGTTTGGCAGATTGGAATTTGAGTCCTTTCATGGATTATATTTGTTGACATAGGCTTTAATTATTCATTTTTTTGATGAACAGTCTGGCACTTGCAATCTGCGGGAAGCTGTAATTATCGGGAGCATTATTCAGAAGCTCTCAATTCCTCCACTTCATTCAAGGTATTACTATTTTTTATTAGGTGTAAATTTATCATTTTAGGCATATTTTTGGAATCATAAATCGAGGGAGCCAGTACTTTTTTTTTTGGGGGGGGGATGGCCTTAGGAGACAAGGTACTACCAGGGTTAAACTTCAAGTCTATTGGATTGAGTCTTATAAGGGCTTTTAAGAGGGAAGGCCCATGGGAAGTTTCTTGTGTTTGTGCATTTCTATGCACGTGGCTTTGGAGAGTTTTTCTTCTTTACTTACCCCATGCAAATGTAACTTTAACTTCTCTGTTTACATACAGTGTTGCACTGTTGAGGCTTGCAGAGATGAATTACTGTGGCACAACAAGGTAACAGAGTTTGTAACTTTGTATTATATCTCGGGATTTATTTGGAATTATTCGTATGCAAGCAATTTCCATGCTCGTTTATCATTCAAATAGTTAGGAAGATATTTCCCATCTTATAAAAGCTTCAACAGTCAAATATTTGGCTTTAATGATGGGGTGATCCAGTTGATGTGGTGTATAGTGCTACTTTGATTAGAGGACTGTGTGCGTGTGTTTGAGTATGTGGAGAGAAATCCACCACAACTAATGTTTTTTTCCATGTCATATCCATATTGGTTATCAGTATTTCTTTTCCTGTACTTTGGTACATGTCTGACATGTCTTGAACAAGGATTGTGAGTAAATTGGCAAGGAAAGAATAGCTTGGTGACAACTGACAAGTACGTTTGACTGTTTCTAACAGAAGAAGAATAGATATATCAAGAGTAACTGAATCAAAATTTGGTCTACATGGATGTACATTTTACACAAAAATGGGATTCGTCATTTGAATTGTCTTAGATAAGATATTTGAGTGCTTCGTAAAGAATGGTGTCATTTTTCATGCCAACATTTGCTTTTGAATGTAGTGCAATCTTTGGATGATTAATTTCTTGTTTTCTTTATAAATTTACTTTATTTTTATAAAATAAATACCATTGCGGTGTTTTGCTTTCTTTTGGTCCTTTGGAAAGTTTCTATTGCCACCAACCCTTTTTTCTTTCCATATTGTCATATAGAAGTTATGACAATTTTGCACTGGTGTTCTGATGCAGTTATTTTATCAAGCTATTAATTGAGAAGAAGTATGCTTTGCCATATCGGGTACTTGATGCTATGGTTGGTCATTTCATGAATTTCCTTGAGGAGGAAAGGATAATGCCTGTGATCTGGCATCAGTCGCTACTTGCATTCGTGCAAAGGTTTGTATTATTTTCTTCTCTTGATTAGTGAAGGCTATAGGTTCTTTTGTAGCATAAAAGAATGAGAGTAAATTTTTTTTGTTTGATTTTATCATCCATCATTATAGAATAGTTTTTTATCATTAACTATTAAGCTGTCTATTTACCTCTGGTTTGATATTGCTTCCTCAGTCCATTGTTTGTACCCAATCAATCTTATTGATGTGGTTTACCAATGACGTGGCGTGTGCTTGCAAAATTTAAATTTCTTTTAAAAGTTATATTTTTGTAAAGGAAGTTCTGTCATGTAGCATTGCAAGTGCCTTCAAATTATTAGTCTTTTCTGACAAGGAAAGATTCTACAAATCTATCGTATTGTAACAATGGACATGCTGTACTTGAGAAAGATGTATCGTAGCAAAACTGGATGGAATGTGTTGATTGGCTCCTTTATTTTCTCCGTTGCTGCCGATTCTGTACAGAAAATTAATAAGACACTATATGTAATCTGATGGGTAAAAGGTGATTGAGGGTAGTGGTGGTAAACACATTGTAGATATCAAAGGAAATCTAGATGGAATAGAAAGAAGATGATAAAAAGCTATGCAGCATTTATGAACTTCCTTAGCCCTTTTTTAAAATCTATTTTTATTCTATTCTTCCAATTCTAGACTGCAAGAGCACTTGTTCTTGGGGGTTCTAGTTGCTTTCCAAATGTGTATCCATCCAACCTTCATTTTGGTTGAGATTGGCGTTGTTTCTGGGGTTTGGTACGTGTGGTCTAAGCCTTTTTTTGGGGGGGTGGGGGTTGTTACATTAGTTATATGTTAGTTGCCAAAAAGATCCAAGGATGCCTTATTTAATCACATTGTCTGCTGTTCTATCTCATGTTGGATATTGTTTATTTTGTAGGAATAAGTGTTTTTAAAAAAAAAAAAATTATTTGTAGACTAATAGTGTAAATTTTCTTACAGGTACAAAAATGAGCTGACGAAGGAGGATAAAGTTGACCTTAACATTCTAACTGGAAAGCATAGGCATAAATTAGTATGAACATAATCCCCTACAGTTACTATCCTATTTCTTTGGCATTCTTTTGGCAATATCAGATGCATTTGTTCCTATTCAAATGCAGGTTACACCTGAAATATTAAGGGAGCTGAATAATAGTCGCAACCGGGGTGAGAAAGAGGATGATGTTATGTCAATATATATCCTTTCTACGGATAATGTTTAATATGCTTTTTGTTCTTGTCTATTTAAACACAACATTTTGTATTGCACTTTTGTTAGTGTAGGAAATATGCTTTTTTATTGTTTGCACAGTTTTCAGTGTGCCTAGCATATTGCACTCCAAATAAATTGACTAACAAGAAGTAATGAAGTTTAGATAACCTTTAGAGCCTGGTAATGAATAATTGTTAACAACCAATTCCCCTCAAAACAATTGGCACAAATGCTACTAGTAGTAGGCTGAAGCATCTGTGGTAGCATGTTCAAGTATAGGGTTGTATATCCAATATTTTTCATCCCTGTCTGTTAAGATTTATATACATTGAACCACCACACATCAGGTTCTGGTCGCATACTTCATGAAGGATTTAGTTAAAGGAATTTTGTGTTTTTTGTAAGCAAGACTAACTTTTTTGATAGGTAAGTTGAAAGGGTACACCATGATTTGAACCTTGATCACGAGTGCAAGTGCGGGTACAAAAGTTCTCGCCACTTGAGCTACCCTTACGCGCGTAAAGTAGAGTCATTCTTTTGACGAATGCATTAGAGTCGTGGTTGTAAACTTTCTTTGTACATAAATTTTCCATGTTTATTTGCAGAATGATTTATTGTATTTTTTTTTTTATCTTTAACTTTGCATAATTGTCGACACTTTTATTCTCAGGTTCACTATTTATTCTTTGTTTCCTTGACTCCCTATTTCCCTCTCCAATTTCTGTTATCAATAAAACAATAGAAGAAGATAGGTTTGACATTCCAGATGTGCCTATGGAAGAGGACTGAATGTTCAATAACCAGAAATACTGTCGTAGATTGCCAGGTAAATTTGGACTCTTATAAAATTTCCCCTTCTCTCAATTGTTGTGTGAATATAACACCGACCTATTATATTTGAAGGTAGTTTATTTTTAATCTTGTTACTGTTGTGGTGCTATTGGTGCTCTTCGTCTAGCCGTCCTTGGATAACAAAAATATCGAGGGGAATAAGAATGTAACTGCGAAGAATCAAATAGCTAGTAATGACGGGGGTGTTTGGGAACGCTACTAATAGTTGCTTTTCGCTTCTTGCTACCAATTTTAGCTATAAGCTACCAGTTTTTCTAAACACTCAATTTCTGCTACAATTTATAATTTTTTTTTTTATTTCAATTATAAATTACAATCTTTACTAAACATTTACAATTTCTACCACAAGTTATAATCTATAAGCAACTAGCAGTAGCTTTGCCAAACTTCACCGACGTAATCATGTTTAGACATTTGGATTAATTCAGAAATTATGCAGTTGAGGAAATTATTTGAGTTGAACCATTATTTTGTTGATTAAGATTATCATGAAAGAGGGTGGGGATCAGATTTCTTTTTAGTTTGGGAACATGGTGTGATTGGATTAGTAATCTTGAATCACTTCTTATTCCAATTTATTCCAAATGCAGGAATCATGAAGAGATCCAGAATCATATCCTCATTCCCCCTCGGGATTCTTGCCATTCAAACATAACCCAAGGATTTTTACTTTCTGTTTCAGTTGCTTTTAATTGGTGCAAGATTTTCGATTGAGGGTGTCTAATTCTTGTCGCACTAGGCTTCCTACTACGGTTGGCTCAATGCATAGTGGAGTTACTAATAGTTTTTTGGTGAAGATTTGTTTTGTTTGTTGGTTGGTTAACTTATTTATTTATAATTCAGACCCAAATAAATACCTAAGGTTTTGGTGGAGATTAGATCTTTATGAGTAGCTGTTTACATATTTGGTTATTTATATCATCATTTCTATTAGACAGTTTTTTTGGTTGTTGCATGAAGGAAAAGGAGTCTAAACAGAAACCAATCTCCACAGAGATTGGAGAGGCTTGAAACTGGTGAATCATCTGATCGGGTTTCGAAAACCCCGGGAAAGCATAGTAATCGAATCAACACGATTCTCGAGTTATCTAGTTTGCTGCCACCACTTGGTTTTCTATTCCAAAGTTTGATGTCCTGGTTGAAAGATTACAAGCATTTTAGGTTTTCCATGTGAGAAGTTATCGCGAAAGTGTAGCTGAATAAGAGAAACGGGGGATGAAACACTACTACGGTTAGCAAATTGAAGGGGCCGGTTGGAAAATAATATTTTTATTTTCTATGGACTCCATGTTAGTCTCAGACGGTCCATTTGGTCATTTTGTTTATCGATGGGCCAAAGCTTCTGTTTCAACTCTTGTTTTGGGTGAACCTTCATCAACTCCGTGTTTTATCGTGCTTTTACTAGGAAAAAATAAATAAAATCAACTGGCTACTTTGGAGCTCTATGAAAGTGAATTAGCCGATGCCTTGATTGTATTATTTTCTGTGCACTATCCTCATCTTTATTTAATCAAGAGTATTTTACCAGTTAAGTGGCTATTTATTTTTTTGGTTTTGTATGAACAAGAGTAAAAAAAAAAAAATCTTTTTTTTGAACAAGAGTAATGATATATTAACCCCAAGGGATTTGTCTTGGTGGTTAAGGTTTTAGATTTGGGAGTTTGTTCTTTTTTAGGCTTTAGGTTCAATTTTTTTTTTGAGTACTATTAACTTTTTAGAGCTAGTTTACGTGAGGTTTTGTTTTGATTTTAATTTAATGAGTAGTGAGATTAGTCTTTTAACAATTAGTCGAGGCGCGAGTGGGATTAGTCTTTTAACAATTAGTCGAGATGCGTGTAAGTTGGTTTGACACTTTAAAATATCAAAAATGAGTAATGAAGGTACAAAAATTGTGATTTAATTTGCTTTTCTAGCAAGGGACTACCCAGCTGAAGTTCCAAGGAGGTGCAGAAACTGTGATTTAATTTGCTTCTTTATGAGCAAATATTTTAATGCGTATGGATTAAGTTTAGGTTGTGTTCTAATTTTACAATTATCGATATGTTTAATGGGCTTTATTTTTTTGTTATTGTTTTATTTAGATGTTTTATCTAGTAATTTGAATGAAGCATTACTTCAACAATATTGAATAATTATTCCTTGTTTACGGAATTCAGTGTCAGCCTATATTTTTTAGCTTTTTCTTATTTGTGTTGGATTAATAAGAATTTTGCTCTACTTGACGTTAACACTGGCGGAGTTCGGGAC
>JAULJZ010000024.1:6442032-6453610 GCA_032270985.1 Heliamphora pulchella
AACATAGCTCTCACCCCATTTCATAATAAAAATCTTCCTTTCTTCCAATTGGGTTTGAGCGCCTCTTTTTGCCCTCTGTCTCTCTTACGGATGCACAAAAAGAAATTCGAAAAAATTGATAAATCAATTCAAATCTGTTCGAATAGTACGATTTGGTCTAAGTTTTATATTAGAACGGTTTATTTTCTATTCTTTATTTTTTAGAACTATTGGATATAGTACCGTTTTTTATTTTTATTAAAAAAAAATTAATTCTAAGAGTTGTAGATCGGTTTTATATTTTGAGTATTTTTGTCTATAAAAAAATTTAATCTTACTAAAATCTTATCAAATCAAATAACATTCTATTTATCTTTAATTTATCCTACTCTCAACTATGCCTTTTTTTGTATATAAAAATACTACACTAATAATTCAATTCATAATATTCTAAATACTAATAATCTGAATACACTAAAAGTCCAATTGGCAACTAACTTAAAAGTTAGATTTTTGATTTTTTTCTTTTTTGATCTTTAGTCAAAAAAGTTAAATTGGATTTATAGTAAATTGTTTGGTAACTTAATTTTTAAACTAACTTTTTTTAAGTTAGTTGTTTGGGTAAAAAATTAATTTTTTTATTTTTTGTTCAAAGTGAACAATTTTACCTTGTTATATATTTGATATTAATAATTATATGCAGTTAGTAGTGGTAGTAAATAAGTTATGAATGAGAGGTATTATTGTATTTTAAAAATGATAAAAATTTAAATAGAATAATCTGGGAATTTGTGTTTTGATTCGATTTTTTTTTTTGTTTTTTAACTTTTTTTGATAAACAAGTAATTTTAACTATTTGATATTTTTAGCTAAAAAAAACAAAAAATTAAAATTGTCAATTAAGAGCTAATTATTCTATTAAAATAGTCTTTCAACCAAATGATACTGTTGCATTATGGGGGTGTTTGAGATTGCTACTGTTAGTGATTTTTAACTTTTTGTTACTAATTTTAGTTATAAATTATAAATCTTTTCAAACACTCACAAGTTTTGCTATAATTTGTATCTACTTTTTTTATATTTCAGTTACAAATTATAATTTTTACTAAACACTCACAACTTATACTACAAATTACAATATATAAGCTACTAACAGTAGTTTTGCTAAACACAAACTATAAACTTTGTGAAAACAAAAAATTGACCTTCTTTGGGCTAAATGCACATGATTTTGTATATTTTTATCTTTTTTGAACTTTTTTTGAATTTTTAATTAAATTTTTTTATTTTTTCAAATTGTCTCCATAAGATGAACTCAAAAAGTAAATTTTTTTATTAAAAAATAAAAAAAAATCATTAAAGACGAAAATAAGTAACATTCGATTTGGCTTATTGACTTATTTTAATTTATTTTTTATTTTTTTTAAATTTTTTTTATATTTTGATCAAATTTTTTTATTTTTTTGACTCATCTTAATGAGAAGAGTTTAAATATCACAATTGTTTGACTAGATAATAAAAAAATTTATTAAAAATAAAAATTTATAATATTAAATAAGTAAAAAATTAAATAAGCAAAATGATCTCAAACCGGTATACTTTTCATTTTTAGCCTTTTTCAGAGTTCGTACTCAAGTGGTTATAACTTCAAGGAGACAAGATTTTTAAAAAGCAAAAGGTCAACCATGAAATGAGTTAGCTTGTACTTTTAAAAATAAAAAAATAAAAGTATCTAATAAAATAAGTTTTAAAGTATTTTTAAAAGCAATATGCGAACAAAGTATAGTGAGGAATAGGATAATTGTTAAATATTATAATTAGTAATAATTCAATAAATTTAGTATGCATAAATTGGATATAAAAATAAAAAAAGGTAACTATATTAATTAGACAATAGAAACTTTTTAAATAATGGGTATCTAATAGGATAATTCTTATAGAAAAAAATTAAAAATATTAGTTTGAGGATTTGAAAGAGGGTGTTCGTCAAAGCTACTGCTAATAATTTTTAATTTTTTATTATTAATTTTAATTATAAATTATAATTTTTTTTAAATACTTACAATTTTTATTATAATTTATAATTTTTTTCTATTTTAACTATAAGTTATAATTTTTATCAAATATTCACAATTTGTGTACTATAAATTATAATTTATAAATTACTAATTTTAATAATACCAAATACCACCATAGACATTCTCACATAAACTTTCTTTACCTTAATATATGTATAAATTATAAAAAAACTGATTGCATAATTGAATACGAGATTAATACATGTCTAATTGTTTTGTTCCATATATTGAGAAATGCATTTGAGAATATTGATGATAATGTTAATCTCGACGAATTTAAAATATATAAATTTGTTAAAAATAATTGTAAAATTTCATGTATATTAATTTGGTATCGAAATAGTAGTATTAATATATTTAAAAAAATTATTTGCATAATTCAAAAGGTTCTATTAGTACATTTCTTACAAATAAACAATAGATATGGATCAGAGCATTTTTTATATTATTTGTAAATTGAAAGTTTTTTAAAATGTTTAATCTAATAAAAAATTATTATGCCACTGAAAGTGTTTGGTATACTTAAAATTATAAATTTATAAATTACCTAAAAACATAATAATAAAATTATATTTATTAATTTTTAAAAAAAATATAAAAAATATTTTAAAACTATAAACATGTCTTTTAAAGTTAAATTATGTCTATTATACAAAAGAAAAGAGTTGATATTACGAAAGAGAACTGATATTGGTATTTATCCAATGTCGCACCTTTTCTCTCTCTTTCTCTCTTATTAATTAATTTTTCTTTCTTTTTATTTAGACTTTATTAATTCTACCTATTAATTTAAAGCCAATTTTATTGTTTCTCTGGTTTTAAATTCAGTTTCCCCTTTACCTCTTATTAAAAATATATATTTAATATATATCTATTATATAAGAGGAAATGATTGACGTTGATATTTATTTATTGGCACCCTTTTTCTCTTTTCTCTCTTGTTAGCTAGGTTTTATTTGGTTTAATTTCTTTTTTGACTTTTTTTTGGTGGTTTTTTACTTTTTTTAAGAACTGTTTTGATTTTGTGAGCTAATTTTTTTACTTTCTCAATTCATCGTGATAAAATAAATTTAAAAGTATAACCGTTTTAAAAAAAAAATTTAAAAAATTCACTAAAAACAAAAAAAATTATATAAAAAAACTATTCCACACAATGTCTAACTTGTTTTTCCTTTTTATTTAGTATATATGCATATATACTATTTAAAAATATATAGTTGATTTATATATTTTTTCAGTTTACATAACAGTTTTAATTTAAATAAAGAAAGATCTTGCCCAGTTTGGGTGGTTTGCTTATTTGCTTATTTACTTATTAACAAATAAGTTAAATCCCATTTAAGCCACATCGTTTGGGTGCCTCGTGACTTATTTGCTTATTTGTTTATAAGTCAGGTTATCAAAATGAGCTTATTTGCTTATAAGCTAGCTTATTTAACTTATTTGGCTACCCAAACGAGTTTATTTGGCTTATTTGTTTATTTTTTTATTTTTAACTAATTTCATAACCAAACGATGTGGCTT
This sequence comes from Heliamphora pulchella, assembly GCA_032270985.1. Lineage (NCBI taxonomy): Eukaryota > Viridiplantae > Streptophyta > Magnoliopsida > Ericales > Sarraceniaceae > Heliamphora > Heliamphora pulchella. The sequence continues at coordinate 6,445,614 of JAULJZ010000024.1, forward strand.
GTTTTTTGACTTATAAGCTAATAAGCAAAATTATCCAAATGGGACTTAAGAAAAATATTAAAAATATTTAACTTAATAATTTAAAAAGTATTTATTATTTAAAACTAATTTTATAATTTAAAATTTAAACAAGTAATTACTAGTTTTTTAATAAAAAAATGTTAAATAAACAGATTCAATCAGATATTTAGACACACTTTTTTTTTTTTTTTTTACATAAAGAAGCATTTTACACAATTGTAAAATCTACCCAGTATAAGAGTGGTGTCCGACTATCTAAACGATGAGTGTGAATATTGCAAAACTCTTTTAACAAACAGCTTATATGCAGCTCACCAAGATGTGAAAGCAAAACGATAACAGAAATGTGAAACTCCTTTTCCTTTCGTGAAATCTCTCTGTAACTTTTTCCAGTTCTTCCCTTTTCCTGAGAGGAAAAAAAAACTTTTTGTTTTTCGGGGAAAAAAGAGCTTTGATTGTTGGAAACCGACGTTTTTACGCACTAGTGGGGTGGTTCGAGGTCAAATCGCTTTCTATGTGCTCTCTCTCTCTCTCCATTTTTGTTTTCAAGTTTTGCTTTTGAAGCAATTGAATCGAAATTTCTCTGTAATTTAATAGAAATATCTTTGTTTGAGTGCCTTCTGGCGGTGGGTGTTCTCAAGCTGACCTGGTTTGTCTTCAACTACTACATTATATATATATATATATTCATAATTTCTCCCTGTGAAATGTCTTTCAGATGGAATTTGGGTTTGGATGATTGGGCATTACACTTCGTATATTGTCATTGATTCCGCGTTTTTGTTCGGTGTTCAGTTCCTCTTCTGATGTGTCGCAATCAGATCTGCATTGGCGTTGCGTGAGAGACACAAGATAATCAAACATTCCCCTCGAAGCTTCATTTCCGGTAAAACCAACTCTCTTTGGTAAGCTTAGGTTCAAGTTTTTCGCGATCCATTATCGTTTCTCTGGATCTTATCTTGACATTTGCATATGTTCGTAAATTGTGACTGCAGATCAAGTTTAAACCTTTTGGGGGGTTCATACTGAGAAATGCTTGAATTGAGATTTTGTAATCTTCTTTTGTTTAAGGAGGAGAAACTGATTTCAAAGTGGGAAGTTTTGGGTGATTGTGGGATATGACTTTGATGTTCTGTGAAAAATAATGCGATTTAGGTGCAAAGGATCTGAAATTTTAGTAGCCTTGAGGCCCTGAAAGGAAGTTGGTGAGTGGGTAAGAGATGGGGTCTAGGGATGAGGGTCATCATCATAATCTTGTGCCTCTGGCTGCATTGATCAGCAGAGAGATGAAGAGTGAGAAGATGGAGAAGCCAAATTTGAGATATGGGTATGCTGCACAGTCTAGGAAAGGGGAGGATTATTTCATGATAAAGACCGATTGCCAGAGAATTCAGGGAAGTCCTTCATCTACATTTTCTGTTTTTGCGGTAAGTAATCTCTCCGTTGGTTTTCTCTTATGTTATGTACCATACAGAGCAATCTGCATATGAATTTCTTCTTCTCTTCTGAATACCGGATTTCACGGACCATATTTGATAGTTCAATTGTATTGTTTAACTTCACTAGGCCTTGATCTCTTTATGCTTGGAGATGTACTGATCATCGTATGCATTTTGAGTCCATTGCGTCTTTGGTTTTGGAAAGATTAATTCCCTCTTTATGCTTTGATGTGTTATTCACCAAAGAAACTCCTTTTGGGGGAAGATTGGCATTATTTTATTAAATATCCGTTGAGTGCTCACAAGTAGAATCTTTGAAATTCAAATTTCTTTACCTGATTTGGACCATGTATCCCGATCAATCTTAGTACATACAGCGCAAGATGGTTAAAAATATCGAAGTCAGAATGGGATTTGGTGTTTAAATGCTTCGCCAGACATTAACAGCAATTTAAGCTGTGGATTCAATTCAGTACTCTTCCTCAATATTGGTGAAACTTTGCTGCATTTTATATGACTATATTATCCAGTGTTGGCCAAGAGAGTTCATAAGCGCTCATTTTCCCCATAGATTGTAGTGCTAAGCTGCATGCCCTAATGATATTTCCTTGCCATGCTTCATTATCCTATATGATCCCATGGTGTTTCCCTTTTTCTTTTCCATTCTCAGATTTTTGATGGGCACAATGGGAATGCTGCAGCAATTTTTTCAAGGGATCACTTGTTAAATCATGTGTTGGGCGCTCTTCCTCGTGGGCTTGGGCGGGATGAGTGGCTTCAAGCTTTACCTCGGGCACTAGTTGCTGGTTTTGTGAAGACTGACAAGGAGTTCCAGAGCAGAGGTATAATTTGGCACTTCAGCTTCTTCTTTTTTTTGGGTCTTTCTTTTTCCTTTCTCTGTTCTCAATGTGGTTGGGATTCAGGAAAAAGTCAATGTTTTCTTTTCTCGTTTTAATTTTCTACAGGAGAAACTTCTGGAACTACAGTTACATTTGTAATTGTTGACAGATGGACTGTGACAGTCGCATCTGTTGGAGACTCCCGTTGCATTTTGGACACCCAAGGGGGTGCTGTCTCTGTTTTGACAGTTGATCATAGACTTGAAGAAAATGTGGAGGAGTGAGTCTTTACCTTTCCCCCCTTGGCCTTTTATCTTTCTCTGGAAGCAAGATTTACTTGTCTTTGCTGAAATTGTAGGAGGGAACGTGTAAGTGCCAGTGGAGGTGAAGTTGGGAGGCTTAGCATTGCTGGCGGTACTGAGGTGAGGTGTTTCTAGTTTTGAGATATTATACCGTGATGCATAAACGAGTTCTTTTGTTGGCATCAAAATAAAGGAAGTCGTACCTTCGGGTATTATTGCAGAGTTAGTGATATATCTGCTTTAATCTTACAGGTTGGTCCCCTACGTTGCTGGCCAGGAGGTTTATGCCTTTCAAGATCAATTGGAGACATGGATGTTGGAGAATTTATTGTTCCAATACCTTATGTTAAACAAGTGAAGGTATCTGGTTCTCTGTTAACTTTATACTGCATTCTTTTTGGGCTTTAATCTTCTTTTCATTTGTGTGTTTCTGGATATTTCTACTGCCGAGTTATTCTTTTGTTTTCATTGACTGTGAAATCCTATTGGGGGGATACATCTTGTTCAGTTCATCATTAGCTTGAGTTTTGACTTCCTTCTTTGGTATAAAAAAGCTATCAAGTGCAGGAGGAAGACTTATAATTGCTTCTGATGGCATATGGGATGCATTATCGTCTGAAATGGCTGCAAAATCTTCCCGTGGGTTGCCAGCTGAACTTGCTGCTAGGCAAGTTGTGAAGGTTAGTAAAACTCGCCACTATTATGTTCATTTCTCTCCTTATTTGTGATGTGGCACAAGCAGTAGCTTCCAGCATGTGGTAAGCATAATGTGAATACAACATTATTGGAATGCTCTGGATTGGACAATTTTTTTTTAAGAAAAAATTCTGGCATACATATGGTGAAGGAACTCTCACGACACTTTCTTATTATGTTTCATGCAATGGTTTTCTAGGAAGCTCTAAGGGCAAGGGGGTTAAAAGATGATACGACCTGCATAATTGTTGACGTAATTCCTCCTGATACTCCATTAAAGCCTTTACCTACTCCAACAAAGCAAAACAAGCTCAGAGCTCTATTGTTCAGAAAGAGGTCCCATGATTCTGCTAATATATCTAAGAAGCTATCAGCTGTGGGCATTGTAGAAGAACTATTTGAAGAAGGCTCAGCAATGCTTGCTGAAAGGTTAGGTTCATGTCTTTACGATATACGTATTCAACTTTCTAAAAGAATATGGGTAGTTCTTCAGTATTGACTGCATTGACATCCTTTTATTATCTCTTCATTAGAGCTTTTGGAGAAGCTTATTGGATTTAGATATGCGGCTGCTTAGTTGGTAAAATCAAGTAACCAGGAGAAGGAAAGTGTCTCTTGGGTTTGTTAGAATATGAGGGAAGGAAAAAAAACGGATTAACTAGGTGAAAGAGAAATGAGCTGAATCTTGTATTTATTCCCCTTGAATTGTATTCATTTATGTCATATGACTTATAAGGTCGTGGTTGATTAGTAAAGTATTCTAGCTGAGCATTGACATTACCACCGACAATGCCAAATGTGCTGAGGATATTATTACACAACTTGACCATTGCTCCCTCATCAAGATATCAGCCAATCTAATCCTGATTGCATTTGTGAATGCCTTGACTATCCTTCAAGAAAATCAGTTTTGAGGTTTGAGTTTGAATATGTAAACATTGGTAACAATCTCAACATGTTTGAAGCAACAAAGTGCATATGTCGGAATTGAAATGTGCACAGGAAAGCTTATTCACTTTACTTACCAAACTCTGAAATCCAAAAGTGGTGCGGAGAGTTATGGAGTTTAGGAGTAGCAAAAAAAGAAAAAAAAGTAGGAGAGGGTTTTGGAATTCAATTGTTATTACTTTGATAACTTTTTATGTATGGTTTGGACTAATACTGGAAAGTTGAATATTAAAGAACAACCTAGGATCAGGGAAAGATGTAGTGGGTGAAGAACAAAACAAGCAAGGATGGGAAAAGGCTAGACTGGCATAGTACAAGCACTACAGATTGGTCAATGTGTTTTATGACACGCAGCTAGGTTTTATGACATATACAACCTCTCTATTTTAGGGTTTAAAGTGTGAGGCGAAGTCTTAAATCGTTCGAGTATAAAGGTAATGTGCAGTATATAAGCATGAAAGCACCCTCACCTCAATAACTAGTTTTTGGAGTTGAGTTCTACCAAAAATCGTAACATGATATCAGAGCTGGAGTACCAGGGATGGACCCTGCCTTACACATGGCAAGTGTTGCCGAGTGAGCACGCTGCACGTAAGAGAGGGTGTGAAGAGAAGTTTCATATCGTCTTAGTATAAAAATAAAGTGTAGTATATAAGCGTGAAGGCACTCTCAGCTCAGTAGTTAACTTTTGGAGTTGAGTTTTACCAAAAACCGTGTAATACAAACACCACCTCTTTAGAAGAGAATCCTTATTGGAATGGGATTTTAAGTTTTACAAACATTTTGCAGTCTTGGAATGGTACTCCAATTTGATAATTCTTCTTCCAAGCTAGTGTATTGCATTTTGAACTAGGAAAGGCTTCCCCTTCAAAGAGATTTTGTATAATAGATTTCATTGAGGTCAAGCTTGTGCTTATCTCCACCTTGATACGTTAGAACGAGAGCATATCTCTTTTGTCAAGGTCGTCCGGTTATAATTATCGTTCAAACGAACCTTCACTCTTGGCCACCAAACCACTAACTCCCACAAATTGAGTCTCAAAAGGACTTCCTTGACCCTGCCAACCAATTGAGTTAGGCCCTCTCTAATCTTAGTATTAAAAATATCAAGCGTATCAAAGAGAGATGTTGAAGCAAAGCCTCAGTGTCAAGGCAAACTTTTTTACATTGAGCATTAGGTGCCTTTCTTACATTGAACATGCTCCACGGTGGTTTGGAATGGTTCAAAGTGCCCAGAGACTAGGCATAGTTTGAATAATGCAATCACCTCATGATCCAAGTTCTTGAGCTACTAAGAGAGATTAGCGAACCTAAAGCTCATGGCCTTATTTGGACAAGATCAATCATTATTGAAGCTTTCAGTGGGTTGAGGTAGTCGCCTCATGTACTCATCTCGAGGTACTCGAGATCTTATGTGACAACATTTTCGCAAAGTCATGGTTGACTAAGCATTCTTTGGTTACCTTATCGAGGTGCTTGTGTCTCATTAATTTGTCGCACAGCTTATTTCATGGTTTGCACTCTCTAAACAAGTGAAATATATTAATTGAAATATATTAACCGCACCCCCACTCCCCACCGGTACCCCAACTGCACCAAACTTGAAAAGATTTTCCTATTTTATATCATAACATTGCCCAATTTGTTTCCTTATTACTTGTGGTTGATTACCATTTGTTATCAACGAGTAACTGAAATATATTAACCCCATTCCCCACTGACACCTCAGCTGCACCAAAATTGAAAGATTTTTCTATTTTATATCATAACTTATACACGATATGTTTGGGAGAAGGATGGCAATATTGGTATGGCCTATTCTTCAGAAGCATGGTTTGGCATTGTTTACCTGAATGCAATCAAGATGTGGTCGTCCAATCAAACTGTGTGCTTTAGTGATTTAGCATCTTTTATGAAAAGAAAACCTAATGACCATGTACAGCTCGCCACAAAAACAGACTAGATGATAACGTATAAAGAAGAGAAGATGGGGGGAAAAGCATACAAGGGTCCACAACCCTATATCTCAAATACTCCTAGTCTTATTAATCCCAAGACTAATAATTACTATGTCAAGCATCTTATTTACATTTTAAACCTAATAAAAATTTCATCTAGTATAAAGAAGATGAGGGAAAAGGCACACAAGTGGCCACAACCCTAGACTCAAACACTCCCAATCTTATTAGTCCCAAAACTAATAATTACTATGTCAACTATTTTATTTGCAGTTTAAAACTAATAAAAATGGAAATATTCAAGTAACCTAAATAACTCTTGCTAAATAATATAACTACCAACTACAATTATTGGATCAATTTTTCTTTCCACTTGTATTGGGGCCTCGTGCATAACTCAAGACTTCTAATGTGGGTAGCGTCTAGTCAACGACTGTGCCATCAATTCTCCTCGCTAAAAAGAACTCAACCTAGAAAGTTAGGAGTGAGACTAAAAATTCCACCTGAAGTGAGAATATAACTAACCAATTAAGAAATTTTCTTCAGTTTGGCAGTATATGAATTGGTGGTACAAGTAAGGGTGTCCTTTATCTTGCAATCAATGATGGAATTAAGTGTTGGCATGCTCCACATCCCGATCTCAGATCCATGTTCGACATAAGAGAATATGGCTAAGCTTAAGAGGTAGTACGTCACACATTATCGTTTTTTTAAGCTTGCTAATAAAGAATGTCATGGGACACTGCCTATCAAACTTTGGGCTTCGTTTTGGTAATTCATGCCACAATGACAAGGCTTGGGATGGGATTTAACCTTTAAACCCAATTTCTTCACATGTTCTTTAGACAAGGCATTAGTTCAACTTCCTGTATCAATCACTATAGAGCAAATTTGGTCATTGCACTTCACCTTTGTAGGAAAAACTTGTCCAAGATGTTGTTTTTATGTTTATTTGTTATCTCCCTTAATATTAAAAACTCGATGAATAATTCACAATGGCACCATTCTGAAAGTGAAAATCCCTATCAAAAGTGAACTCTGCTAGATCAAGGGGTCAACAACCTGATTGTCAAGCTTTGTTCTCTCAAATTCTTGTGGTTCCCTAATATCCTCATTCTCAGTTACAACAATACACTTAATGGGCCCATGTAACAATAGCTGCATACTATTCTCACTAATACCTAGACCACTAAAAGCCTTGTAATTTTACTTTTGCAAACAGTAATTTTCTATCGTCAATCATTTGATACTAACAGAAGAAATTCTCTAAGCTGTGTAACCAATCAAATAATATCTCTATATCGTGGTTCCCATTAAATTTTGGAACCTTTAACTTGGCACCCCTATCAATCTCAATCAATTGTAGATCCTTTGCAATGCATTGGTGCACAGAGCCACAAATGGATGTAGTGGATGAGCATGTGAAGTTTCACCCACTGTAACTCCTTTATCTCATTTATCTTATAAGGAAGTGGCGGCCAATTTATCTAGTATAGCTCGAATTTGCAGTATGTCGTCTATAGTCTGATTTTGTTCTCTTCATCTCTTGCTAATCTTATCTGAAGTCTCAACTTTGGAGTTCAACTCTGTATTGGGAACTGTGGTTGTGGATCGGTTGTCAATGGTTTTGGGCAGAACTATTTTTTTGCTATTGTTTTGTTTTGTTTTTTTTTTCTTTTGAAAGGATTATGGATTGTGCTTCAGATTAAAAGATTGGGATAGATTTGGGTTTGAATTTTGTATTCCAAGTCTAAAGAGAATTGGGCGGGGAGGGGGGGGGGGGGGGGTTTGCTT
>JAULJZ010000024.1:6453710-6466682 GCA_032270985.1 Heliamphora pulchella
GCTAATAACCCAGTATTTCACGAGAGGACAAAGCATATTGAAGTTGACTGTCATTTTGTCCGTGAAAAGTGTCAGAATAGTATTATATCCTTAGGTCATGTGAAGACAACAGAACAACTCGCAGATATCTTTGCCAAGTCATTAGTGGGTCCACGAGTTCAGTATATTTATAATAAGCTAGGCATGATTGACATCTATGCTCCAGTTTGAGGGGGAGTGTAAGTGATATTATTAGATATATATATATATAATATTACTAGATAGGCCCGTTAGCTATAAGGGCCCATTAGGGTTTTGCTGTATACACCTTTGTAATTATTATATATAGTGGACCTCTCCAATTGAGAGGCTAAGCTTTCTGATAATCTATTATTCGTTCTTTACATAGGCATTTTGAAACCGAATCATAACACCGATATCCCTTCTGCTGAAGACCATACCTTAAGAAGACAGAGAGCGGAACGAGCACCGAGTTTGCTGCTCTCACATTTAGGAAGGAGAACAAAACAGACGGAGCTAAAGACATGCAACAATGAATAATTAGGAGCATGGCTGAAAAGCTTCTCATAAGGAGAGAGGTCAAAAAGAAGAGGACTGGGCATACGATTAAGAAGATACACGACCGTAAGAACGGCTAGACCCCAAAAGATGGCAGGGACAGAGGAGGATAGAAGGAGAGATCAAGCGGTTTCAAGAATATGCCGATGTTTACGTTCAGCTCGACCATTCTGAACCGGTGTGTCAGAACAGGAGGACTGATAAATAGTACTGAAGGAAACAAGAAAATCAGCAAACTAGTTAAAAAATACTCCCCACCCAAATTTGAACGAAGAATTTTTACAGTGGTAGAAAACTGTTTTTGAACCATGGAGTGGAAAGGCGATAAATGCGAAATAGATCGAATTTGTGTGATATAAGATAAATCCAACAAAATCGACTATAATCATCAATAAAAGACACAGTAAACGGAGCCACCTTTGGTGGCAATAGGAGAGGGACCCCACACATCGGTATGAACAATAGAGAAAGGAGATGTAGAAATAAAAGTGCTTTTATTAAACGGTAAAGCAGACATTTTTGCAAGTTTATAGCCACTACATTCAGAAATATCACTAACAAACACTTTGCCTAATCTACCAAACTGAACCAAATGTTTTAGACACTCACTAGATAAATGACCTAACCGAGAGTGCCAAAGGAATAAAGGGGAAGAATGTTGATCAAGGGAGAAAGACAACATAGCAACGGAGGAAGCCACTGGAATATGAAGACTTTCCAGAACATATAGATCACCAGTTCTATGCCCGGTCCTAATCTGCTTCTTGAACATCCATTCCTGAACAACACAACCAGAAGAAGAAAATAGAACATTAAAACCTGAATCAGAAAGTTGACTAATAGATAACAAACTAGCAGACAATTGTGGTATGTAGAAAATATTAGGATTAGACAAAGGTGAGGAGGTAGACGGTACAACCGAATCAATAGAGACAACATGCATAGGGGAGTCATTTGCAGTTTAAACAGTAATAGGAGATGAAGGAGAAACACAATTACTGAGACAGGACAAATTAGATGTCATATGATGAAAAGAACCAGAGTCAAATATGCACGTGGAGGGGGATATACCTGAGAAGTAAGAGGTATGTAAACCTGAATGGGAAGTAGCTATGGAAACATGTGACTGAGTCCCAGAAGAACTGAGTAGAGCCTGAAGCTGATCTAACAGTAACTGAAGTGAGAGAGATGGGGGGCCAGTAGGGGTTCCGCTAGTAGATGCGGGTGTAGCAAGAGCAGTACGTGAGCGATAGAATGATGCAGAGGGACGCGCGAAAGAAGAAGACTGGCCCTTCTGTGTTAGCTTAGGGTATGCAGACTTCTAATGGCTCTTTTGGTGACAAAAGCTGCACTCACCCATAGCAATCTGGGGCTTGGGCTTGCCTGTGACTTGAATCAGATGAGGAGTAGGGAGCAATGGAGCCTGGGAAGAAACAGCCATGGAGGAGGAAGGAATGACAAAGATTGACTAAGAGGGAATAGTCAACTGAGCCACTTTGAACCATGTCTCCTTCGCAATAAGTTCGCGAATAGCCCCATCAATAGACGGTAAAAGAGAACGATGAAGGAGAGCACCACGAAGTGGCTTAAACTGATCACGAAGGGCCATCAAAAACTGAATGAGCCGTTGCTTCTCGCGACACTGGAGATAACTGGGGATCAATTATAAGTCTAAGGGTTCCATAAGGGTCAGTTGATCCTAATATGATGTCATCTTGTAATAAAATTCCTAGATCGACTTATTATTTTGTTTTGCGCTGTGAATAGTCATTTCCAACTCATAGTGCTTGGCAAAATTAGAAGTGAGATATATGTTCTGAAGGTAGTCCCACACAAACTTGGCAGTCGTATATTTGGAAAAATTCATTCAAATACTTGGCTCCATAGAATTGTGGAACCAAGGACTTGCGCATTCTCCATATCCCAGAGTGCAATAGATGATGTATAGCCTTCAGCCTTGGAATCTGTAGGTCGAACAGTGGAACCTATTACGTATCCCTAACGCCTTTTGCCGATGAGAAAATTCTTCATAACGTTAGACTAATAAGAATAGTTGGTCCCATTGAAGCGAATATTGATAGCTTACAATTTGTCGTCAGCCATTGCAACTGCAGAAGGCAAGATCTAGTAGTACCAAAACTATTTCCAAACCTAATTCCAAATAGAACCCAAAAATAAGGACCAGAAGCCAAACAGTACCGAAGGAGAACAAGAGCCAAACAAGGAATAAGGACAAGGATCCAAACAAGGAATAAGGACAAGGAGCCAAACAGTACCCAAGGTTGAAAAACCAGTACTGTCAAACAGTGTCAAATAGTGCCAAACAGTGCTACTGGTGGTGTTGTCGGAGATCAAAGAGGTCACCGAAGGTCGGCGAGGATGCCGGAGAGGTTGTTGAAGAGGTCGCCGGAGGTCGGCGAGGTCAGCGATAAGCTAAAAAAGCTCATCGGAGGTTGATTCCGAGCCTAAAGGGATGCTGTCAGTGACGGGGACGTGGCTGGAAAAGTCTGAACAAGGGTTTCGGTCGGAGAATGAGAAGACTCAAGCGACTGCGAAGGGTGCTGCGATTGCGAAGGGCTGCGACTGCAAAGGGTGCTGCGATACCAAGGGCTAGGCAACTGCGAAGGGTGCTGTGAACTAGGGTTTCTGGTTTTAAGGTGGAAGACGACAACGACGGCGCAAGAGGGAAGGGTGGCTGACGGATTAGGGTTTGGAACTCTGCTCTGATACCATATAAGCAAATAAACACTAATATTATTGCATATTGAGCCAAAAGACTTGATTTACAATGAAGGAATACATCAAATTTATAAACTATAGAAATCTTAATAATGGTAATAGACAAATTAAGAAACTAAATCATAATGATATTAATAATAATTACAGTGTATTCTAATAATTTTGATAATGGAAATATATCCCAATCATATATTTTCACAGTTTTCAATTACCATGAATTGTGGCTAGGGCTATAAGTTATGGAGTTGGTCATGTGAGTCCGCTGGTGGAATAAGTTCACGATGGTGATGAGTAGGTTTGTGATGTAGAGGAGATTTGTGGATGATCGGAGTTTAGGCTTTGATGCCAATTGATATCAAATAAAGACGAGAAGAGAAGAGAGAAAGCACACAAGGGGCTGCATCCCTAGATCTCAAACACTTCCAATCTTATTAATGCTAAAATTGATGATTCCAATGGTAACCATCTTTTTTATAAGTTATGACCTAATAAAAATGAAAATATTCAAATAACCTAAATAACTCCTACTAAATAAATAACTACCAAACACAATTACTAGACCAAAAACATTTATTCACTCGTGTCGGTCCTTGAGCTCAACTAAACGCTTTCAAATTGAGGAGTGGCTCTCTAGCCAGTCAATTGTTGCGCCATCACTGGACAAAGACAAGGTGCCTATGAGGATCATGGTTATCTTGAGGTTAAAAGTAGTTGATCCCAAGACCTCAGGACCTCCACTTCTTTGGATATGGTCCCCTATCTACTCATCTAGTCCTTAGGGCTTACTCTTGTGATTTAGCTAATCAACTTTTTATCTTGGTTACAAATGATCAAACATATGTGTATAAGTATTTTTTCTTTTTGCAAAATTTAGGATATTTTCACGTTTTCTTCTATTATTCTATATTGAAAAGTTGTAGGATGCATATGAGCATCATTTCTTCTGATACATATAAATTTGATTTATGAATTGGCAATTTTAAATGAGAATTGACTAGTCATATCTAATTTTTCATTTTCGTGATTTTTTGCAATGCATTGTTGGCCGATTATGGTCTACTCTTAAAAATGTGGATACAGCGGACTTGGTGGACATGGAAGTTTACCTTGTGGGGGTTGGAGGGTTAAAAGTTTCAGGTGTGTTATTTGGACTATGGTTGGCAATGATATTGCAGCACTATTGGAAGAATAGTTGGCATACCAAAGCCCCTGCTCTGTTTGGATGACCATGTAGGGAAATTTTCTTCTTAATGATGACTTAAAGCTAATTACAGAGTACTCTGCAATTGGCGTTGGATTGGACAGTAGGCTACTTTTTCTTTTGTTAGTTATAGGAACAATTGCACTCCCTAATCCCTATTATTTGCTTATCAGGTTTTTCTGAACACTTCTGAGTCTGTGGTGGAAAATTTTGTGGATTGGCATTGCAGCTTGTTTCTTAGGATTAATGGAAATTGGGAAATTCTATTCTCATTTGGTCAGGGTAGAAGAGTTAAAAATGAAGCCCTTTGAATGGTTCATAACTGAAAGATGAATTAGTCATTAAATATTGTAAATTGAAGATTGGCTGACAACAAACCCCCCACCCCCCCCCTCCTTTTTCTTCATGGATATGTTAGGTTTGTTTTTCCTATCTGCTCTAGCATACTTCACATGAATTGAGGGTGTATGCCATTTGGCATTCCTAAGTATATTTCCGTGGTTATCAAAGAAGGGAAAAAGTTGGGCTCATATATGTTGGAAGAGAATGCAAAAAAGAGAAAACTGAGGATAATGCATTTTATGCCAAGTTTTGTGATAATAAGTTGAGGGAAATTGAGGGATTCTCAACCAGATTTGATGATTGCATGCACTTCTTGAAAATCTAGAGTGATTCCCTATTATTTAGAATTTTAAAAATGGAGGAGATTATCTTAGGATGCCCAAATTTCTCTATCATAGAAGTTAAAAATTAGTCTCGGTATTTCACTTGGCTAATTTAATTTGTTGCCTAAAGAGATATGGTTGGTTCTTGGAACCTTTGTTGTCAATATCTTCCAATGTACGATTCGTATCTTACAATTCGTTGCATTAAAAGGATAAATCGATACGTAACGCATATCGTATCTTATGCTAAATGTATTTTATGATACGCATACGTAACGCATCTTCTGCTAAATGGCCGAGATTCATGCATCTTATGCCATTTTATAATAATGCATTTACTTGTAATATTTTTTTGTGTATTTCATATACATTGTGCATATTTTTATTGTTGAGAACGATATTTTTATAATATTATTAATTAACATTATTTAATGTTTTCTTCTTGCAAAATGTTTGTGTTTTATCAATTATACATTTAGCATAAGATACGATATCTTATACGCCATTTTATACATGCATTTATTTGTAACGCATACTCATACGTAACGCATCTTATGCTAAATGTATCTTAATAAATTGACCCGTGAGGCATATATCTCGGCCATTTTATTAAAAATTAATCTCGGTCATTTTTTTCCCAAATTGGACCAATTTTATTTCCTTCATCATTTTTCCTCCACCCACTTTCATGCATATATCTCAGCCATTTTCCCCCTCTTTGGCCGATCCATATAGTGAGAGATAGAGTGAAAATTTGAGAAAAAGAGAAGGAAAGAAAGAGAGAAGGAAGAAGCGAAGGTTCTCAAAGCTTTGGTATTGTTCTTTTTGCTCTTTTCTTCAAATAAGTCTCTTCATCAAATCTTCTTATTTTCTTTCCAGCATATTGAAGGTAGAATTTATATATATATATATATATACATATATTTTTATGCTAACCTTTGGTCCACAAAACTTAAAGGATGCTCATGTCTCATTTCTTTCTCATGAGATGGAGATATGAGCAAACATGTCTCCCTTAATTTTTTCGTCTAAACTCATTTTATCTTGAGTTTTGATTTTTGAATATGATCTATAACTCATATATAAATTATGTATATAAGAGGTAGAGCCATGCAATGAAGAATCAATGGCCAAAAGAGTTGTGCATGTAACATTTTTATGTTGAGTCCCAAGATCCCAATAGCAATCTCTTGATTTGTATAAATTTATTTTTGGGCCAAATCTCAGCCTTTTGGTCTTAGTATTTTACTTAGCTTATTATAAATGTTTTTTGCATGCATGATTTTCATGGATTCAAACTTCAGGTTTTTCTTATTTTAAAAATTCAAATCCCGAAATGGCTAAAAAACTAATTTGAACAGCCAACTTTGAAATAGTGTCATTTCTTGTAAAAAATGTCTTTTTGCATGAAACCTATGGGAAAAGATAGATTTTTGCCTTATCTTTTCAATCCTACTGGAATCACTCAAAAAGCCCAAGTATGCTAAAAGTTGTGATATTTTTCCCAAGTTGTGCTAGATCTGAACACACTGCGGTTAAAATTTTATTTTTTCCAAAATACTGAGTCTTTTCTGGCAAGGTCATGTCTCTGAGTTGCATCTATTTACATTCCTACAAAAATTATCAAAAATTATGCATAAGGTTAAGGGTACTGTTTGAATTTTTAAATTAACGTAACATATTCTATCCCTTGTTTTCAAGACCGTCCAGATCTGTCACCCTTTTTTATTTTAACTAATGCTCAGTTTTAGAAGCAGAATTGAGAAAAGTTTCTTCATGAAAAATGTAGAAAACATCTTAAATTAGCTACTTGCAAAATTTTAAAAATTTTAGTGAAAATTTACTATTTTTAAAACCCTTAAAACAAACGCTGAACTTGTAAAGTTACTGCTGTGATTTTATGTTCCTCAGTGTATAAATGTGGATTTTAAGTTTTTAATCTTATTAGTTTGCCTTGCATTATAATTTGTTTGGATATATATGTATGTTTGTGGAAGGCTTGTAGTGAAAATAATATGTTGACTTTATAACGTGCTAATATGTGAAATTTAAATTTAATACATGTATGTGACATGACTATGTGTAGTGGTTTATTGAATTGTATTACAAAAATGTGATAGGCATAATGGCATGAATTATTTTTCATGCTAATGTTATTTCTCATTTTTCCCATGATGCCTAGAATAATTCTTCATAACCTTGATGTTGCATGTTTAAATTCATGGGATTGGGTTACGGATCACACCTTATTAATCAATGGTTTAAGAATAAATGGTTGTTGGAACGATGGGACAGGTCTATGGATGTCTTGAGTCGTGCTATTTTTTAAGCCGTGTCACGTCTTGAGCCGTGTCACGTCTTGAACTGTGTACCCCAGTTAAGTGTACGAATGGGAATATGAGTGAACCGGAATATAGCGTATGGGAACATCATGGTACCATGTGGTGATGGTGCGTTTTAATCACATACTAGACCTTGACCTGAGATTCGAAGGTTTGAAGTTGTGGAGTCCACGCCTTTGCTCTTTAGATGACACCGTTGGATAACTAATTCGACTATGAGGTCATCACTGAGACTGAAAGAACGCCCTTTTCGGTCTGCGCTTGTTGATCGGTATTAGGATAATTCTCATGGCTAGTTGAATCTAGTACAACCTAGTTTAATCAACCTTAGTAAAGATTAAAAGAGCCATCATCATAAATCTCATCATGCATGCCCCATTTTGGTGTTTAGTGAATTATTTAGCATGCTCTATAAAATAGTTGTATATATTTTGGTTTCTACTGAGCGTCGCAATTCATGGCGTTTCAAGCCAGGTTTCGATAAGCCGAATGAGGCCGCCACCGCCTACATAGAAGATTTCGTGGAACCTTGGCTCTCTTGAGCTAGTTTTCTTTTCTAGACTTTTGTTACCCCCTTTTGGTATATTTGTAATGGGAATCCTTTTTGTTTTTATGACTCGCTTTTCTTCGGAATGTAATAGTGACACATTGTTGTACCTTTAGTTTATTTTGGACGGTTCATTTCTACCCTTCCACAAAAATAGTCTTATTATGTCGTTCTGGATGTTATCCAAAATTCGGGGCATCACAGTGTTTGTTTGGACAGTTATTAGTGTTATTTCAGTTCTTAGTCTCTTAGCCATGGATTCTGTGTCCCCAATTCCCCATCTCCCTTTCCGGAAACAAATGAATGTCGAGGCTTGATGTTGCGATTGGGAGTACACTGAGACACGAGGACATGAATTTTGGACACGGAGGATCTGGTGCCCAATTTCTTGTAATATGTCTTCAGTTGCATTTATTTCTCTCTTTTTTTTTTCCCTTCTTGCTTTGCAGATTAGGAAATGACGAGTCTAACAGTCAATCGACAAGTGGTCTGTTCATGTGCGCCGTTTGCCAAGTTGACCTTGCTCCAAGGGAGGGAATATCTGTTCATGCTGGTTCTATCTTCTCCATGAGCTCAAAGCCCTGGCAAGGTCCTTTCCTCTGCGGTGATTGCCGTGATAAGAAGGATGCCATGGAAGGAAAACGACCTAGTGGAGTTAAAGTGGCATGATTGTTCTATGGCCATGCCTTAGTTTTTCTTCATCATTCTTTGATAGCCTCATTCTTCTAGGCCAGGTAATTGTTTCAATTATACAATGGTGTTGCACCAAATGTATATCTACTAGTTGCAAGGAGTGATATAACTTTGAGTTCTAGTGTATCAATCACAATTCCTGATTGCTTGAAGTAATCAGCTGTGTTGTATTTATTTACTTGTTCTTCTATGACTAATTCTTATTGTAAGCACGGTTAGAATGAAATGCATTTGGCCAATTGTTCAAAAGATTGGTTGTTATGAATAATTTTCTGAGAAAGAAAGATTTGAGATTTATCAATGAAAAATAAAATTTACAAAATAACATAATGATCGGCAAGAATCAAAATAACATGATGGGAAATCTGAAAAACGAGGTACACTGTTTGTGCCAAAATGAAATGGGCATTTTTTCTCATTGCCTTCTATTCGAATGCATTCTTATTAATGGACTGTTCGTTTGCTATAGATCACCTGGATTGACTCTGGAATGACAGCTTCAAATCATCAAAATGCCCATTAAGTTCTGAAATCAGGGAGTACCTAGAAGTTAGATCGGCGTGTTTTAGGGTTTAGGGTTTAGTTTCATTTATCTAATTTCATTATTTCCACGTTTTATTTGTGAAGTTGTCTGATTAAAAAACATGCTTTAGGTTCTTCCATAACAATGACAACCCCAAAATATGATCATGACCGAAAGCTTGATCTTAGTAGTACCTTAAAATCATATTGACAAATTGCTTGTAAGCATTTTATATAATAACTGTAACTGTATTTGATCATCCATATCTAATAATTTATTGTTGAAGTTCAGTTTTTATTGGTCTTATATTATTTAATGCTGCATTTAGTTCCACACGCACTACTTAATTATGCACATATCTTCCAGTTTCAATTGCAAATTTGAGCATGGATGACTTTCTCCATGAAACCTCCTTTAACTACGAATGTTGTACGGAACCTGAGAAAATCAAACAAAAATTCAAAGTGATAATCAGGACAGCTCCAAGAAACAGTGAGTGGACAGCTTTTACTGATCTTTTCGAGTATGGAGGTTTCTGGCACTCCCCTAGGTTCTTAGAGGGAGCCATATTAGCTCAAGAACAGTTCCGTGCTCGGCCAAGTGACATCATCCTATGCAGTGCTCCTAAAACAGGTACCACGTGGCTCAAGGCTCTAACTTTTTCTATTATCAACAGGGCTTGCTGTTTAGACAACTTGAAAAACCCTTGCTGTTTAGACAACTTGAAAAACCCGTTGCTCGTCACCAACCCCCACGAATGTGTCCCCTACTTGGAGGTGGACCTTTTCCAACGCAAGCCCAACCGGTACCCGGACCTCTCCCTCCTGGCTACTCACCTGCCTTACAGTTCCCTTCCTGAATCCGTCTCATCATCGGCTTGTAAACTTGTTTACATATGCCGAGACCCGAAAGACGTGCTTGTTTCTCTGTGGCACTTTGTAGGCAATGTGAGAGCCGGGGAGAGGGGACACTTCCCTCTTGAACGAGCCTTCGAGTTGTTCTGCCGAGGGGTTTCTCTGAACGGGCCATATTGGGACCAGGCCGTATTGGGACCACGTTTTGGGGTACTGAAGGGCAACCTTAACGACACCCGCAAAGGTACTGTTCTTGAAGTTTGAGGATTTGAAGAGTGATACTGGATTCCAAGTGGAAAGATTGGGTGAGTTCATAGGGCACCCTTTCTCTTCGAAGGAGAAGGAAGAGGGGGTGGTGGAGAAGTTGGTGGAGTTGTGCAGTTTTCGAAATCTGAGCAAATTGGAGGTTAACAGAACCGGGAAGTACTCGGTTTTTTCGTCGGAGGTGGTGGAAAACGACAGGTATTTTAGGAAGGGAGAGGTTGGAGATTGGAAGAATTGGCTTAGTGAAGAGATGAAGGAGCGTCTGGATCTGATCACGGAGCAGAAATTAAGGGGTTCTGGCTTGACATTTGATTAACAACGGGTGAGAGCTTCCGCTTCGTCTTATGCGATGGTATCCTCAGGCTTGGTAATCTTGCAAGTCTGTTCGCTCTTAGGCCGTGTTTGAACGACGAGAATCACGAGGAGGAACAGGAATGCGATTGTTATGAATTTAACCATGGAACTTAAGATCACCATGGGAGAGAATGAGAATCGAATTCTTATTTAGTTTGGAAATGTAATTCTTAGTTGAATAAGTTACTAAGAATTATTTTCATATTCTTATTTACTCCAAACGAATGAATTATAGAGATCTGAAATCATATCCTCATCGCCCTTTAAAATTTTAGCCATCTAAACATAGCCCAATTCCATGTCTCGAGCTTCCTAAACTTCTCAAGGTTTTTCTGTCATGATTCATTAAGACTTTGTTTTGTAGATTCGCAGTAGATCACAACAACCGTTTATCTCGTAAACACTACAGAGAGGTTTATACATGCAAAATCTTAACTTAACCGGACATTGGTAATCCTTAAGTATATAAATAAATTATATTTTATTTTACAAAATAATCGGTTTAAGGTTAAAAATGAATTATTTTAAGTTTAAATGTACCATTGGTGATTTTCTTAAATTTTAGCATTGATGAATTTTTTAATAGAATTACAAAATAAACATTTTAAATTATCATAGTAAATTTATTTTAAATGCCCAAAATAAAGTCTCAGAAAAATCTGAGGTGATATACTAAATCACCTTTTCCACTCATTTCTTTGAAAGTAGCCAATGGCTAAAAATAGAAAGAAATGTTCCAAGTTTGGGATACACTGCCAGCTCACGTTTTTTTGTTTGTTTTTTTAAGGCTGAAGCTCCCCTCAACACTTCTTACCTCTCAAAACTTCTCAAGGTTCTATTTTGCGCGAGTCTATGGTAGGTTTACTATTCATTTCGTAAATTTCGTAAAAATAAACTATTTATGCAAAAAATTATATTAATTGAATATTAATAAATACATGAATAAATTATATTTTATTTTATAAAATAGACAATTTGGGTTTAAAATTGACTATTTGAGCTTAAATTATTTATTTTATAAAATAAAATACAATTCATTTATATACGTACGATGCTCTCGATCAAATTGAAATTTGCATAGATCATCTTATGTATGCAAGTTGTAAGATGAATAGTTTGAATAATCATTGTGGATCTACCTCAAACCAAAAAATGTGAATCTCGAGAGGTCTTGAGAGATAAGAATCTTGAGAATACCTTTATTCTTTTTTATTTATAGGTGTTTACGATCTGATTTGCTTTGATTTTAAGTTAAATTTCAAACCAAATTAGTTTAAATAATTTTAAAAATTTAAGAATCGAAATCGAACTGTATGTACTATAAATTTGAACCGATAAAAAATGGTAAAGTTCCTATTTAAAATTGCGATAAATTATAATACTTGTTACATATTATTTAAAAAAATTGTATATTTATTCGTTCATTTTTGTATTTATTCTTTTTTTATATATGTTATTTTATTACTTGTTTTGTATAATTACAAAAAGATTCTTACATTTATAATTTTTGGATTATGTTATTTACCTATTAATTTATCTATTATTAATGATCGATGAGTTATATAATATTAAATGTTATGAAAAGAAAGTACAAAATTAATTATAGAAGAGAAAAATAAAGAAAAAGAGAAAAAATAAAAGATACAATTAATATGAAATAAATATTATTTATTTATGTTGTGCGTAGTGGTGTTGGATAAATATAAATATTCGCAAGTGATTAAAATAATAGAAAATTAGTCTTTAGGTCCGTAAAGTAGCAGCGATATTATTTTTCATCTACCAACAAGAGTTTTAACGCCCGAGATTCAATTGGACCTTAGAACAGATAAATTTATTTGTGCATTTTTAAAACATGTATAAAGCACACAGATAAATTTATCTGTCTTGCACAAATAACCATACAGATAAATTTATCTGTATACTTGATACGCGTTTTGAAAATGCACACAGATAAATTTATCTATCTTGCATAAATAAATATACAGATAAATTTATATGTGTGTTTTTACGTGTTTTGAAAAGGCACAGTATTCTTTATACAGATAAATTTATCTGTCTGCTTATTTATACAAGACATATAAATTTATCTGTGTACTTGATACATATTTTAAAAATACACAAATAAATTTATTTATGATAAGAATACAGATAAATTTATCTGTATAAAGAATACAGATAAATTTATCTGTTTTGCATAAAATAAGACGACAGATAAATTTATCTGTATGC